>APFE030165172.1:54482-70297 GCA_000404065.3 Pinus taeda | reverse complement strand
AATGGCTTCTAGCGAAGAGAAATTCCAAAGATGCAAGGGTAGATTTGGCAATCTCACCCAAACTGGTGCTGAGGTTATGACTGTTGTTGAGGGATCGAAAGATGGGTTCCATGGCCTCATGAATAGTCCTGATTTATCCCAAAACCAAGGGCCAGAATCTAGAATACATTGTCTGCTTTCACAGTTTTCAAAATCTACTATAAAGAAACCCCTAGCACAGGGGTAGATATTAATTGCATCAGGAATTAGAGGCTTCCATACCTCCGTGATCCAACTGTGGAGAGCTGTGAGCTGCGGCCAAAAACCATTGAATCGGCATATTAGGGCACTCTCAGAGAACTTCAAAGCCTCATCGAGTGAAGCCTGGACCACCTGGACAGTGGGAGCTGGGGCTTCACTGACTATATGGATAGGAGCTTGCCCCCCAGAGGCGGACGGAGAGCCAGCAGCTATTTTTGCGAAGCTGGGAGCCATCTAGAAACTGTTCTCCTTAGTAAGCGAGGTAGCTTTGACTTTATGGAGTTAGGGTTTGCTGTAAAGATCACGGACGTTCTAGATCTCGGAGGTTTTGGCGCCACGGATCTAGAGAGGCTCAGCAGAGCCGCAGATCTGGACGACCATGTGCCCTAGAGCAAGAGCCGCAGAGCCGCAGATCGGGGCTGCAGTCTACATGGGCCGCAGAAGAACTTGATGAGCCGCAGAAGCTTACCAACCGACAGAAGAACTCGATGAGCCGCAGAAGCTTACCAACCGCAGAAGTATTTCTTCGTCAAGTCCGATTCTCTCGGGCAGCAGATGAGCCGCAGAGAGCCGCAGTTGATGAGTCGCAAAACCCCAGATCTGAGCCGCAGTCGATGAGAAAACATATAATTAATAAGAAAAAAGCTCGATGAGCCGCAGAAGAAAGTCGATCGATGAACCTTTAACACCGCAAGAGCCTCAGAGCCGAAGTATCCAACGGTATGCCAGAGCCGCAGAGAGCCGCAGAGCCCAGATCTGCGAACTGCAGAAGATCGGTATGTTATCTATTAGGCTATGATAATAAAGAAACTATAGATGAAGTTGTATTAGGTTTCAATCTACCATTTCTCTGGGTAGAAAATCCTTTGTCTATTTTAATTTCAAACAATACTTATCAATCACAATCCATAAGCAATTCATGAACTTCAACCTCATTAGGTATTTTAATTATCAATCAACGTTAGTATATCTGCTTTTGTTTATCAATCAGACAAGTTTACTAAAATCTAGTTTCAAAGACACAATTCAGAAGGAAACTTACAGTTAGCTTTCCATTGGACATCTCTAGTTATAAAATAGTATGAAGAATTATCATTTTTATATTTTGTAAATAAATTCTTACTAGTTTGTTACAATCTTTATGATATAGAAGCTCCAATGGTTGTAGAAATTATGGTGTATATTTGGAACTTCTCATGAAGGTTTAATCAAAAGCACAAGACATAAACCTACTCGACTACTATGAGAAATTCATTTCACAATCTAGAACATCAATCACAAATATGCAATGAAAAATAACACATATTAACACATTATTTTTTCCAGGGGAAAGAAATCTACTAAAAAACCCTTTTCCTACTTGCCTTAATATGATGAATAGAGATGTATTACAATTACTTTGTGCAACTGAGCACAACCTACAAGTGAATAGCCTATCTCTCTGCTCACTGAGAAGGTATAACCTAGACTTAATCAATTTATGCCTCTTCTTGAGCCCCTATTTTTGTTGGGCATGGAGCCTGATTATCTTCTTTATTCAGAGGTATCACCACATTGGACCCCAGTTTATAATGTAGCGGCAACACCGCTCGTAATATTTGTGCTTCAAGGGGGGTCTAGGGGAGGTGGCAGCGATCTTTAGGATCCTGCCCCCCTGGCGGGTAATCAGGGGTAGCGCCCCTGAAGCTAAAAATAGATGTAAAATTGCCTTGTAAAATGTTGTAATTTCGTAGTCAATCTGGGGCATTCATTAGGTGGAGATATGACGGTAGAAGTTATGTTTAATTTATGGTTTTTTGCCCTAGAAGGAAACCCCTTACTATATATGAGGGAATTCTATTACATCTATGGAGATTTGTATTATGAGTGAGAAAGAGAGAGAAGATTGTGTGAGAGCGAAGTGGGAATTACAACAGATCTTTTGTAGGTTGTATCTCTTCAGTTTGCTAGATAATATAAAAGGAAGGACTGGTTGTTTCTCGTGGACGTAGCCCAAATTGGTTGAACCGCGTATATCTGTGTCTCTCTTGTTTTATGTGTTTTCTGTGTTTATATTTCCGCAATATATCTTATGCATTCCATTGCTCTGTAATATATAATTTTCTAACAATTTCCATGCACAATTCTTTGATAAATTAGGCCCCTATTATTTATTAATTTCTCCAAAATGGATTGCGCAATTCCCAAGGTTGATCATCTGACTACATGCAACACATGTACACTCAAGACTAGTCTACAACTAATGTTACACTACCTTGGAATCTCCACCACAGCTGGGTAACTCAAATTCTCTGCATGCACTAGCTATTTTGGGGTGATTGATCAGTTAATTAAAGCATCATTGAGTTTCACTGAAGTCCCACTGCCCAACTGACCTTCCATTAGTTCCTCCAACATTTGGAACTACTTTAACTAAAAACAACTTGAAATAACTGACCTTGATTGCTACAAATTAGCAATCACACATGCTTAACTAAACTCTAACTCCTTCAACTCAAATTTACTGAGTAAACTGGGTGACACAAGCCATGTCACATAATTTAACTGCATCCAAGTTGTCTGTTGATGTGAATATTAGAATTTTCTCAATTTAATCAAAGGCAAAATCAAATTGAGAATTTCTTGCTATATTTTTCAACATGTTTTTCATAGGTTAAGAAAATATTATAGTTTAATGAAGAAATGGGATTAGGGGATTGATATATATATATATATATATATATATCAAAATTTTTACAAAGACAAGATCATATGGTTTTGAGCTTCTTCCATATAGATTACCAATTTTTCTCCCTATAAGGATCTTTTTTCTTGAATTCATAAGGAAAAGTTTAAATGTAGATCAAATCCATTTCTTACCAAGAAAGAAACATGTTATTTTGAAGTTAAAAGCACAAATTGGACCTTTTATTGCAAATATTAGAGTGGCTAATAATGAGGTGGAAGCATTATTGCAAGAAATGCGGCTGACAAAGGGATAGAGTTGGAATTATTATCCTTTTGACAAGATTTCTTCTTTAAGGCTTCAACAAGTTTCTTCTCCTTATCTACATTTACCAAAGCCATCAATTGAAAATATGCAAACATGGAAATGTGGGAAGAAGATACTCTTATAGATATTCTAGACGAGAAAGAAACACAATAGTCCATTAGAACTAGTATATTATCCACTCCTTACAAAAGAAGAAAGAGATTAAAAGGTTTGTTGAATATATTCATCAATCAACATCAGACTAAAAAGGAGTGGATTTCAAGGAACTAAAAAGATAGAGGATATAAGAAATATAGGGATCAATATCAGATACTATGTCATCATAAATTTCCACAACTTGTAAAATCGCTATATCAAGCGACCCTGTGTATACTCAAAATCATTTATAAACAAATCCAGATCAATCATCTTCATTAGTTGATAGTAATTAAAGTACCTTTTTCCCAATTTATGGAAATCAAGAAGAAAAATGAACCTTTTAGAACTATAACCTATAGTAAATTATGGAAACAAGGTTCTTTCACAAAAAAAAAAAATGTGTGAGCCTTAAACATTGAAAAGGGAAAATTTTAAACTAGCATTTTTAGAACTAAAAGTCCAGGTTTGATCCAGGTGGATACTGGTGGCCACCCACCTATTCCACTTGGACCCCCACTACTGTTTCTTTCAGTTTCCTTAATTCTAGCATAACTCTTTATTTTTGGCATTTTTCAGGTCCTAAACTTCCAAAGTCATTTTGAGGTACTAAAATATGTTTTCTGGGAAAACTAAGAGACAAGAAAAGTGCTAAAGTATGCTTCACAAATTATTTTTTTCCTATTCGGGGAGATCTTTGAAATGAGGTATTATGATAGCCAAACAAAGATCATATGCCAAAGTTACCACCCCAAGAAGTTGACAGTCCAACTTACCCCAAAACCCTTGATGCTTCAACTCCTAGGGTTAGGGTTTCACACTTCTTCTTTATGATAAAAATGCCTTCGAGCCTCATTGTAATTCAGTTCATAAGGCATGTAGTCATCATATCTCTTCTCAGAGATAAGCTACCATCGCTCAAGCTAGTTTGTTTCCATTATGCATGTAAAAAAAAATAGTAATTGTTATTAATCAAGTAAAGTTTAGTTTCTGATGCAGCTCGTTGTTTTTGTTTAATTATGTACTTCATTTTGTTCCTGCATAAATTCAGATTAAGGTTGCAAAATCAACTAAAGATTACAAAGCTTATGTGTTCACATTCAATACAAAGCATATTCATCATATAGATAAGATTGATCTTCACAAGAAAACAAGAGAAATGTTGCATACTACTCTAACAAGTTTAGCTATCAATATTTCCAATCTACAAAACTCAATGAGGAAAAGAATTGGTGAATTAAAGCAAAAAAATGTATTTTATTGCAAAGGATAACATGATAAAATACTTGAAGATATAATTATAAATTGGGAAATAATTAATGAAAGAGAAATAATTTCTTCTTTCATTAATGATTGATCAAAATAAATGATAGAGAAATAGAATAACAAGCTGAATAATTGCTAAAATAAAGAACACAACAATAAAATGTAATTGATGCAACATCTCAAGCAAGCAATGTTGAAGAGGATTCTTCGGAGAAGTTAGTAGAAATACTCTCATCCCTTTCTCAAAAGAATCAAGAAATTGATGACTTAAAGAAGGCATTACGCAAAGCCTTAAAATAATCAAATAAAAAAGAGTATTTCTTGATTAGTGAAATTTAAAAGAATGTTGTTTTACAAAAGAAGATTGAATGACACATCAGTCAGGCTAATGGCACTCAATGTCTAATTCAAGCTAGAGGTATATTATGGATGGATAATATTTCTTTTATGTACGAAGTTTGGAAATTAATTGAAATGATTGCTAAATAATAATAAATATTATACCTTGCTAAAAGAGCAGTAGATCAAATTGAAAATGAAATGGAAAATAAATCAGTTGTAGCTAACAAGATTATAAGATTACTTAATACAAAAAAAAGAAAGTTGCAACTTAGACAAATAGGGGTTTCTAATGAACTCATGTGATCATGGAAATTAAAAGAGTTCTAACAAGATAGGTGAGAGATAAATGAATGCTTATACAAGATCAGGTTGATAGATTCAACAAAAAATCTAGCCTTGTACAGCAAAAGGGACTACCATCATCCAAAAATATATAAGGTAAATTGTTTGTTTTTGGTAGCATCATATGTGCTATAAGCCTCAAATTTTGCAAGAAGGCTTGGGAACATGCATTCAAAAGAACCCAGAAAGCATTTTGGGAAATTCCACCTAGAAGTGATTTTATTAAAATAATTAATATTTTTAATGGGGTTCCTAAGTCTAAACTTAGGAAAATTAAAATATTAATGGGTATTAATCTAATCAGGGTGAAACTTCTAGAAAAAGCCACGGATCAAGCCAAAACAATATGAGACTTAGATTATGATTTAATCTAGGTCGTTGCTTGTCCAACAGGAAGATATAAGAAGGGGCTTGAGGGTCATTTGGAAAACACACAAAGAGATTGAGAAAATTGATTTTCTGAGGTGAGAAGTTCTCAAGAGGAAAAATCGATTGAGGAAATCTCTTGCAGTTGAGGGGCACGGATAACAGCTTCCAGAGAGATAGATTCTCATCCTGAGATACATCAGCAGAGAGAGGCAGAGTGATCAAGAAGCCTTGATGCAGAGGTTGATGTGGGGCCAGAACCGCCATGCAGAAGCAACACAGAGGAAGAGAGAGAAAGTCGAAATTCAGAGCAAAGGGTTAGTTTCAGCAGCCAAAAGCTAGGGTGTGAGACCAGGAGGATGAGAGAAGTGACTCTAGGATACTAATCAATTCCCCAGTTGGGTGACGTTGTGCATGAGAGGGTTGAGGCCAGGACAACATAGAGGCAGCACCGAACTAGCACAGGGCCTGCGAGGGGCACCTCATCCAGTAGTCGGAACAATCGGGGATTTTTCTCAGTGATTGTGTGAGGTAAAACTCACAAATATTGTGCCAGTATTTCTGTCTGTAACTGAGTAACCCTGTGAGGTATTCAGTGATGTATTCAGATTTTCCTATTGCTTAATAATAATAAACCCTCAGAGTTGTTGCACTGGTTTTCCCTCATTGGGTTTTTCTAGGGATTTTTGTCCAAAAATAATTGTCCTGTGTGTTTCTATTTTACTTGCTCAGTTTCTATGTTTCAGAATCATATTTAATTGGTGTAGTCTTTTTTAGTAATTTAATTCAATGTTTCATGAAGAAACCTAAAATAAGATTGTAAGTAATTTACAATCTAGATGAAGTAGATTATCTTTGTTGGAGTAGGATTCTTGAAACTGTTAGATCTAGGACTTTTCACATGGTATCAGAGTTGTTGATGTGAAACAGGGAAGAGTAGATCTATCATTGAAGCAAGGACCAACTTGCTGCAACAAGAAGTAGTTTGAATCCTCTGAGGGATAGCACAATTCTAACTAGGAGGGCTATATTTTCATGAGCATCTCTCTCTAAGTGAGGCGATAGAGAGGTAATATTGTTGGATCGATAATTTTCTGAGGCAAAGGGAGCTACACAAAGATAGAGGGATGCATTTTTCTACAAGCTGAGTGCTAGGTAGAAAAGTCGTCAGAAAGAAGAAGTAGATAGCATAGTAAGGGAATACTTCCTCAGTGATTTCTTGCCAAGGAAATCAATATTTCTCAATTGTTGAACAACAGAGGAGAAGAAGCTTACTATATCCATTAGCGAGTGTGTAAGGAATCCTAGTAGCTGCGTAATAGGTAAAAAGAGGGATTTGTTCGACATTTTTCAGAGGATATTGAAACTAGTGGCTTGAGGGATTAGGATAGGTTGGACGAGGCTTCCAACTATGCCATCCAGAAGGCTAGAATGATTTTCCTTATATATGAGCATGCCCTCAAGATGTATGTTGAAAATGTGGTAGTTGTCCCTGTGGATGTAGATCGCTGAAGAAGTATAGAGCTGAGATGGCTAAGATGAAGAGGATGATCTTGGACGGTGTTAGAGCCTAGATTTACCTCAGGCTGGAAAGGTAAACTTCTAGGTCCACATCAAACCACGCTCAACCTCGTAGCTAGCCCTACGAGGACAGGAGAGGGCTCTCTCCGGGTCAATCTCAGCAAAAGATAATCGATGGGGCTCGAGATGACTGAAATAACAACTTATTTTAGGCTAGGTATGAAGTACAGAGATTTGAATTTGAGTTTTTGGGGGTTTTGAATCGGAAAATGGCAGAGGCAAATTTGGGTCCGGGGATGAGACACAGTTTTTGCAGAGTTCTGATTGGGGCAAGGAAGGAAATTGTCTTGATGCTTTAGAATGAATAAATGGATGGATCAGACCGGTGAGGAGCCAAGGAGGGAAAGAGGGTCTCAAGAGTCCTCCTCAAACAGATGAAAACATTGAAAATTAAACAAACTTCAAAGCAGAGCACAACAATCCAGTGAATTCTACTTTAATCACTTAGTTGTTTAATTTCAGAAGCAAGGAGAAGGGAAAATGATACACATAAACATCAATGAACTTACAAGTACATAGAGAAACACACCATCAAAACACAGAGCCACATGGATCCCAACAAGTGCTGCAAAACCCTGGTCTTTCCTTAGCCAAAAATGCAGAGATAGAATGTACAATGATGTGCCAAGCAATCCCAAGTGTCCAACCATGAAAATGACTCAGAAATTACATGATATAGACAAGCCTAACTCCTTCCCATGCCTCTAGGGGTCAAGCTCATCATTCTAGGAGCTGTTTGAACCAATTCTAAACAAAGCACTGAAATCTAGGCAATCAAAACAACTTTCCTCTATAAGGTAGGAAACTGATTCATTCATTAAATTTTCACATATTAGTGAATGGATCCTCTAGAAAAAGTAAAAATATGCCAATATTACATCATGGTCCTCCAATTACATCACGATAGATCAATAATTACACCAAAAAGAAAAACTAGTCAAAACTAAGCGAATTTCTGAGCTGTACAATGAAAAATGAGCCAAAAATCCTCTATGCGTCGCGCCTGATTCTCTATGTGTCGCTCCACTTTGGAGCTGAATTACAAGCCCTTCCCGAAGTCCAAATTGAGCTCATGATAGCTCGTTCGAAAGCCCTACCTTTCTAATTTCCAACCCAAGTGGAATGGTTCCATTTGGTGTCGATTTTCCCCTCAAAAACATCAATCTCCCAAGACTGCTTCCTGTGTGTCAAAACAGGGGCAGAGAGGTCCTTTTTGAGTGTTTTTGACCTCTTGAGGACTCAAAACTTGCCCAAATTTCTTGGCCATGCACCAAAAATCATGATTTTTCATGCCAAATCCAAAAATGTAATTTTTTTGCAATTTGGAGCTTTCTAGCAAAAGCGAGCGCCACGTGGCGCTGCGCATAGGGAGGCAAAACCTGTTTTTCAGTGCAAAAATTTTCAAAAATGCAAAAATTGCTCCAAATTTCTTGAAATTTGGGTTGTACCTTCTCTATAAAGTGTCATGCTGGGATAAAGAGGCTTCAGCCAATATCTGAAGACGATCATGCTCTTTTTGCCTCTTTTGCTTCTTTATTTCCTTCTTCAATTTCGCCTTTAGGCTCCTGATTCTCGCTTTGGAACTCATATTTCGGGCCATATAATGATAAGTCATGCATCTTAACATTGTTTTTTATTTATTAGCCTTCTCCAACAGTCTCTCCAAATGGATGCTGAGTCTTTCGAGCCAAGACTCTCGGTCGGCAATGATCTCCTGCTCAAGTGAAGTAAACTCCACCCTCCTCCTTTAGGCAGCTTGGCAATTCTCGAATATGTTTGCCACCTCTATGAGGCCTCATGGGTGCATGTCCTTCTGCAGGTGAATCACTTTGGGTCTCCACTTCATAATCAGATGAAGGATTAGATGCAATAATTGTTGATAGACAAATTGGCTTGAAGAAACAGGTGTTGATGTGTCAAACTGTGGTATACTGTTTTTATGATGTGCTTGATCTCTGTCACCAAGGGGAAAACAGTGAAAGAAGGGACTATTAGGAGAGGGGAAAACTAGTGGGAAATTTGGGAATGTTGGATGGACTTAGTTAGGGAAGTATGGGATGTTATGGGAATTTTGTATAGGGTTAGGAGTTTTTGTATAGGTTTAGGGTTTGGAGATTTTACATTAAGGAATTTGGGAAAGGGGATTTGGGGTAGGGGATTTAATGAACTTAGGGGGATAGGGGAACTTAGGGAATGATGAAATCAAAAGAGAAATGAGATGAGGTAGTGAACTTGGTGACAAAACAGTGATTTGAAACCATAGCAGCAAGTTTCCTTGAGGTATTTAAAAAGGTAGGGTTTGATTTTCTTATTGGACAACCACCATAAATTGAATGGAAAAGTCCTTTACTAGCATTGGTGAGAGCTTAACTTACTTGTGGAATGAATAATTTGCAATTTTGGAGCTTCTTTAGAGGAATTTTTGAATGAATTTCAGGCTTTCAAGCCCAATGCGCCGCGCCATCTCTATGCGCCGCGCCAGTGTATTTTTTGCACTGTGGAGGGCAGCCCAATGCGCCGCGCCATCTCTATGTGTAGCGCCTTTTTGCAGGAGCCTTTTGGAGGCATTCCTGGTGTCCACATTGGGTGTAGGATAGTGCGTTGGAAAGTTCTTTGAGTCTACTTTCCAGCCCAACTATAATGTTTCAATTTGGAGTTCATTTTCCCTGTCAAAAATCAAATCTCCCAAGACTGGTCAAAATGTGCCAAATGAGGCTGCCTCAAGGCAGAGTGTTGTTGCAGTCCACTTTTGAAGGTGTTCCTTAACTCCAAATTGAGCTCATGATAGCTCATTAAAAATATCTTTGTGTCTACTTATCATTTTACTCATCAAGCAAGTAATTTGGCCAACCAAGCTAGGAGGAAACTTGATTTTCCCAAGGTCACTTCAGAGGTACATTCAATTCTCCTGAGGCAATGGTATTTTTGACATTTCTCTAAAACCATGACACCTGTGTAAAAAGTGAAGGATATTTGTCTTCCTAGGCCTATTCTAGACAAAAACCTCTCTCAGGTTTCCCAAATGCATCTTGTATTGCTCAAAAACATCATTTGAGTGAAACCTATCCCGATGTGTGGAACAAGGGATTTGTCGAAATGAATCAAAATGAAGGGGATAAGGGGCTTCTAAATTCTTTAGAAAATTTTGGGAGGTGGGGAGGGATGTTAGGAAGTAGGGGAAAGTGGAATTTCAGAGATTGAGTGAGGGGAAGGAGTCCAAAAGGGCTAAGCACAGGCCCAACCTAGAAAATTGTCAAGTTGTAGCAAAAAACTAGGGTTTGTGCAAAAATGAGGAATTTGGGGGATTTTAGTGATGGGAAGTGTTTAATAAGGTACATTATGGATAGGGGAAGGTATATGAACATCAGGATACAAGTTTTACTGATGATTTGACCATCCACGAGAAATTACCTCCAAAACCCTAGGAGAGGGAAATGAACCTTACCTAGGCACAACTGAAGCATGAACAAGGTGTAGAATGACCCATTGGAACCTGACATGATGATGACAACCATTTTAATGATTGTACACACAACTGAATGGTGACATGGACCGTCATTTGGACAACTCTGGCAGGAGTAAAAGAAAACCCTAGACCTAATGCTAATGACCAAATTTTGCTTGAAGGCTCACTGAAATGACAAAATTTGACCTTGACACCTTAAAATCACTTTGTAAGAGCATGTTTGATCACTGGAGGAAGGCTTCAAAGGCTGACACTAACATTGGCTCCAATGGGGATGGTAGCTCCTTGGAGGTGCCAAGAACCGCAGAGCTTTGGGAGAGCAGATGAGTGCCTTATCCATTGGGCAATGGAGGCAATAACTTCAAAGCACCCAAAAACCAATAACTTTGACTCAAGACTCATACTTGAACTGACTAATCCAAAACTGAAACAAGACTCTCAAAATCTGAAACTGGACACTCAACTGAAACTATCTTTAAACTGACTGAAACAAAAAATGACTCAAGACTGACTTAACTGAAACAAGTACTTACAAAGCTTTCAAAGGGAAGCAGTCCATCGAGATTTGAGGGTTTCAAATCATGACGATGACTACCTGCTTACTAATGAAATATGTACAATCATGTGAAGTGGGCCTTCCAATGTAATCAATCCAACAAATGGTTACTCAATGAAATTCTGCTCTCTCTTTCCTCGAGCAGGCAGAACGATGTATATGTAGGCAACTCACAATAACAATTGAAATCAAGGCTTATGCTAACAAACCAGCCAACATTCATCTTCTCTGGTTCTTTCAAAAGAATGCCAAAAGGATCTTGAAAATCCTGAGGCACTAGCTTGTCTTGAGATCCAATAGCAAAAATACAAGTACTCCCTTCATTCTGATCTGAAAGAACAACTGCTTGCTGAGTGATAGGAAGGCACAGAGAGGTATAAGTTTCTGCCATCTGAGTGTTCGCTGTAAATTCCTTGACTATAAGAAATTCTGGCATATTGTCTCTCTCAGTCTCATATTCCTCAATTTCATGGTCAAGGTCATTCTTGAACAGAAAACAATCTTTAAGATCATCAAACATGACAGCCTTATTATCTTCATAACAGAAAATATTATCTGTTTGTTGATCTATAAAGCTTATTACAAGACTGTCATCATTTTCAAAAGATGAAGAAGTTCCACCATCACCTTCTTGACCATGTGCACACTGCATATCTACGTTAACTTGAGCTGTAACATGACCTTTCAAGAGTTGATCTATCTCATCTTTAGACAGAGGAGATAAGACTTTTTGTTTCCTTTTGCTCAAGCAAGTATTGTCTTCTTGAAATAACATGAAAAACCTGAATGGCAGTCCTTAATTCCATGATCTTCGGAAATTTGAAAACATTTTTGATCATCTTCATATGACATGGCAATCAAATTATCCCAATTATCATTTACCACCGAGTTATCAAAAGAAGACTTTTCACTTACTTGAACAAAGATCCCATCTTGTTTTCCATGAAATGATTGGATTACCTCCTCATGGAGGCTTTGGTCAATAACTTTGTCTTCTTCATTCCAGATGATCTCAACAGCGGAGCTCTCCTTCATGGGATTCAAAACAAGGTAATATTCATCATCACGATCTGAATCTAGACTTGAAATATCTGACTTGAATCTGTCACATTCCAAGAGTGAAACTTGACTTTCATGCATGTTGTCTTCTTCTATGGATAGATCTGAAATAAAACCTTCTCTTTCATCATTTTCCACTGTACTAAGATCTTGATCCTACTGCAAATTTTCCTGATCATCTTGATAAGTATCGCTCTCTGTATGCTGGTGAAATGGATTTTCATTAAGGGCTTCCATGATCTCATCATCCTTGAAATTATCATCTTCATAATATTTCTCAAGGCTTTCAATAAAAATATAAGCATGTTTGCAACAGTCCTGAACTAAATTTAATGATGGATAAGATTCTTTATATCTTTCAAAGAACATGGTATGAAAATCTTTTAAACAGTAAATACAAGCAGGCAGAAAACTTTCATACCAAGATTGGGCTTCACCTTCCAGAGTGGCCAGGAATATCTTCATCAAGCAATCTTCAGGAAAATAAACCTTCAACTTGCGAATATGCATGTGAAATCTAATCAGATGTAAAGAAGCATCCTTCCTATCATCATCTTTAAACGTAGGAAAATTCCTTAACCAATCTACCTTTGGAATCTTATTTGGAAAACCTGGGATGTGATCTCGGCTCATGGGAGCATATCTTCTTGCAACACGTTCCATCTTGAAAATCTTAAAGCCACTAATCTTATTGCAATGGATTCACCATGAAGCATTGATCTCTGGATTTTTTAGTGGATGAAGTCGCTAGGTGAATGATTTCAGCCTTGCTGTGTCTGATCGTTTTCCACCATCAACAATCAAATCTGAACTTGATACATGTACTGGGGCAAGTAACAAGTTAGATGTCACGTTTACTGTGGAGCACTTTGTTGGAAACCTAATCCTTAATGGGTTAGTGTGGAAGTCGAATGGACAAAAGCAGTCTAAGAGACCTTGGGATGTGAATCCCAACGGTCACATAATGTACTATAAATGTATACCATTTGTGAATAAAAATTGAATTGCATGCTTTATCTTTCATATTTTCTCTAGTTCACCATGTGTGTTTAACATGGTATCAGAGCAGGCGATCTCCTGCCCTGCATAATTAATTTGAGCCACTTGTTTTTGTGGTCTCTATATGTCAGTTCTGCGTTCTGTCTGCCTGACCTGTGCTACCTCTGTCCTGACATAACGCCCCTGCCTTCTGCTCCTCTATCCAACACCTGAAGGAAACGCTACCTGACAAGAACGTCTGAAGGAGAAACGCCTGAAGGAAAGCTACCTGACAACGCTGTCTGTTTTGGTAACGCTGCCTGAAGGTAACGCTGTCTGTTTTCAAAACATTCTGCAGATACAACACCCAATTCATTCTTAGCTGTGGAGAGGTAATACGCCCGTGCTCCACCAAGAGAGAGAACTTCTGCTCGGATTATATCCCCAGGGCGAAATGATGTGTACATATCAACCTTGCCAATCTCTGTTGCTGGAACATTCTGTTGTCTCACAGTACCTGTAAACCTTTCTTTCACTGCCCTTGTCCCAACGCAAATAATATTCACTGAGGCCAATCTTGCCATCACCTTTGTGACTCTCGCTGTAACAATAGTTGCACAGCCCCGTGCTCCTTCTCCTTCAATACTTCAACAGTGGGTCTTTTGCATTTACAAAAGCAGGAATGACGCGCTTTAAGCCCACGACACAAGCATAGATGGTGTTGTTGCTGGGGTTGAGATAAGTTCCAGGCCCTGCAATATAATCATATGATTTCCCCACAATCTCTCCTGGGGTCATATATTCCTCCATTCCCATCTCTACTGGGTTACCTTGAAAACGCGCAGTGCTTTTGAGCTCGAAATTAAAATTTGTGTTGAGGGTGTCTTTGTATTGTTGCAGTGTTTGTACCGTATCTGCTCTTTCCATTGCTGACTGATATGAACTGTATTTTTAAACGCTGTTTGACAAGGCTCATATGTTAAATGTTAACATATAAGTGGTATATGAAATGCTCCGAGCGGTATATGTTAAAAGCGCAGTTTGTCATGGTGTTCATTGCATTATGGAACGCTGTTTGATATAGAACGCATTGAATATGGAACGTTGTTTGATATAGGTTTGACATATGGAACACTGTTTGATATATGGTTTGACTATTCATAAGCTACTCACAGTACGAGGAAATTAATTGCCTATTGAACCAAACAGTTTCTAATGGCTGCCTCTATTCATACATATTGATGTTTCTCGTGCTCCGTATTGACAAATGAGCTTCTGGAGGGGATTTTTGGCACATAACGCATATCCCAGTTCGTAGGATTAGATAGTTCTTAAGATGAATATTGGTGATCCATGCTTCAGTTTGAACTTTGTATATCAATTTTTGGAATGGGAAACGACATCATCTCCCGAGATTGTAATATCTTGATTTATGTGAGAATGGAACTGATACATATTTCCACAGCAGCCATTCGGTTGTGGCAGCCAATGGTATATATATTCTCACTTAACTGAACCTTGGATTGGCTGGTGTAGAGCTCCCAAGCCATGAAGAGACCATGAGTGTCTAATAAGCATGGAGTTGTATGTTCGAGCTACCAGGATCTTCAACTCAAAACCAGTTTTCCCGCTTGTGCAAATGCACCCCCAATTGCCATTGATTGGGTAAGAAATACATAGTTCCCTAGGGGCCTATTTCATCAAACTGGTTACGTCGAAGGTGTTATTTTAATGGGAGGTTCCTCTGGAGCCCTTTGTCGTCTTTGTGGAACCTATGAGTGAGTGAGTGTAACGTATTCAATACATGTCATTTGCATGTCAGCAGCGACAGGTGGTTCTGTCTCGGGCTTCGTAGGGTGACTTTGACGCGTTTACTACTCCTGAAATCGCTCATTTAAAACTAGTTTTTACTCAGATGAAATAATTGGTGGTCTGTCTCTGCAGATGAGTACACATATCTGTCTGTCTCTGGATCGATTCCCTGCTGGATTTGTTGTTGAATGTAACGTGGATTTACACGCTACATGAGCAGAGGTATAGTGCAAAGATTGAATATTAGTTGGATCGATTGATTGTAATTGACTTGCCACATGCTAAATTCTCACCCTTTGATTCATCCACATCAAAACCGATTTTTGAACACAGTCACATTTAGTCAAACACATGTATAAGTTCTGAGAGCAGTATTGAAGCCACCTCGAAGCAGATTTGGTGTTGTCCATGGAACAATTTGAAACAACCTCTGAATGAAGTGATTTTTGAAGAATCCGTAGAGACGTTTGTGAAGAGGTTTGGAATAGACTTTGGTGGATCCTTGATCAGCATTATGAAGTGAATTTGAAGCAATTTTGAAGACATTTTTGGAAGTCATTCTTGGAGCAGTTTCTTGTAGAGATTTTGGAGCAGCTTCTTGTAGAGATTTTGCATGATTTCCATAGCAGCCAGATGCTCTGAAGTTTGAAGTTGAGGACAGCGCTCATCTTCACATATAT
>APFE030165172.1:14654-53296 GCA_000404065.3 Pinus taeda | reverse complement strand
AGAGTTCCAGGAATTGCATAAGCATTCCAGAGTTGTTGGTCATCCTTAAACCATCATAGGTTGAGACTTCCCTTTCCAGGTTGAAGTTTTACCTTTTATGCGGGGTGAGACCTCCCTTTTATGGTTGAAGGTTTCCCTCTTTAAAACAATAGGATCACTTTCTCTAGCAGAAGACTTCAGCTTCTTGCTAGTTTTGGAAGAGTTCCAGGAACTGCACTAAGTGTTCCAGTGTTGGTGGCCATCCTTAAACCACCGCCCTTTATACCAACATTTCATAGAGCACATTTAGCCTAGTGCTGCCATGCATATTTGCACATTTTGTAATACAGCTCTCTTCTTGGACTCATACATAACCCTTCGGATTAAGGGGGGAATGTTGGACACCTAATCCTTAATGGGTTAGTGTGGAAGTCGAATGGACAAAAGCAGTCCAAGTGACCTTGGGATGTGAATCCCAACGGTCACATAATGTACTATAAATGTATACCATTTTTGAATAAAAATAGTATTGCATGCTTTATCTTTCATATTTTCTCTAGTTCACCATGTGTGTTTAACACACTTGAAAGGTATGCTTTTGACAAACAATTTAGTGGCTTTTCAGTAACATTTGTAACCTTTTCTGCATTATGAACTCAAAGAAATAAAGTATTTTAATAAAATGTGTAAGAATTAACATGGGAAGCTTAATCGTTGATAATTGTCATTTTTCTATACAGGGAAAGGTGGAAACGAAGAGTTGCCGTTCAAAAGGGAAAGACAGAGGAGGAATAACTGTTGTCCCTCTAGAAGGGAACCGGATGCAAACACGATCGAGTAGATCAAAGTAGAATAACCCAGGAAAGAAAGAAGGGATACCAATGCGGTGAAAGAGGGAAAGAAAAGTAAAGGATTAACAGCTTGGCGAATCCCTCAGGATCTTTGATCCTGAGGGATCGCTGTTTTACTTATTTTTGTTACCTAGATATCCCCGCCGTTACTTTTATATAAAGGAACAACATCGTTAAGAAAAGGGACTTCTGTTTGTAATTTTCAGTTTCAGACAAACTTTGATCATCGAGTCTCACTGAGACCTGGTTTATTGTACATTTGTTGATGCGTTAATATAAAAGACTTGGTGTTTATTTCATCTTTGCGTCTGGAGTAATCTAAGGCGGTGTACCATTGGAAGCTAAGGGCCCGGCTCCGAAGGACACTTGCTTTTGTATCATTATAACTTGGTTTATGCGTGGTTTGCTTATCTTTATTACTCGGTAATCTGATATACCTTTCATATGCTATGCTATGCTCTACTACGATTAATGCATTAATGGTTTTTCTCAGGAAATCTATGTAATGACTCTGCATTGTATGATTGAATCTTTTCAGAGTTGATCGCATGTTTTTAGTCTATACCAGCTATTTCTATTACAGAGCGTCTGTACTAAATATTGTTGTTATTGGATTCATTTGAAATCCCGATTATTGGAATCTGAAAGTAATGTTATTCTATTTGGAAACATAGTCGTATTATCCTTAATTGTCAGATTACTATATTAATGTGAGGTGTGCATATATGGTCTATTACTGTCGTTCCATAATTCATCAATGAGTGTTGTTCCATAAAGTACATTCCATCCAGTTTGCTTTAAGAGAGAAGATTGTTATTTCATCGGAGAGTGTGAGTTTGGTTCAATAGAGCAAGTTTGGTTCTGACTCGTGAGATTTAGTTCTTTTGATTGCTATTCCATTTACTGCTGTTCCATTTCCTATTTGTTGTTCCATTTTACTTGCTGCCATTCCATTTACTTGCATTCGTTGTTTTGGTGTGAGAGAAGGTCTAAGGCTGTAGTGAGCCTCAGCAGTCGCTGCTTAGCTCCCAGACCTATGGTCCATGCTCTAATTTCCTTTCCATCAATTTCTAGAGGGATGGGTTATCGCTTTCGTACCCTTGACTGATAAGTTGTCTTGTGTGATTCTATCTTTTTGGAGTAATTTAGTCATAGTTTAGCATCTGTTTACTCTTGTATTTTCTGAACGCTATACTACTAAGCATTACTCGGACGAATAGCCTCAGATTGAGTTACTCTTTGCAATAACAAAACGTTCCCGGATTGACTTATTAATGTGGGATAATTAGAGGTGTGGGAGACCCTAGTTATAGCTCTACATTTTGGCATCGTTGCCGGGGAAAGAGTATAGCCATTTGTCATTTACAGAGTAGTGCGCAAATCCGCTAGGGGAGAGTTGGATTTTAAAAACAGAAGGTAAGAACCTGCGTACGGAGCATGTAAAAGCCCTGCTCCACCATCCGCTCTCCTAGCAGAATTGCTGGTTGAATAGGATTTAGTAGTTTATTTGAGTGCATGACTAAGCAGAAAAAGCCAGAAAGGAATATCAAACCTCCATCCAAACCCGAAAAAGCCAAAGGGCTGGTGACCCTTGGCCGAACAACCTTCATAGATGAAATCTATAAGAAAATTGAATCTCAGTCGTCAGTAGGCCCCAGAAAGATTAATTCTAAACAGCCTACTATCTCCCTTCAGGCCACAGCATCAACATCTGAAGCCTTTGCTGAGGTGCATAGTCAAACTGATGAACAGGACTTTCAAGAAATTGAAAATTCTATTCCAGAACAACTGCAGGAAGGGAATCTAAGCAATCTTTGTGAGGGAGAAGGGGAAACAGGGGAAGTAGGAGAGCCAAGGTCTCCTCCTAGGATAATCCAGCTGTTAAATAGCCCAGATAAGGGGAGCGCAGTAAAAATTATTATTGAAGACATCCCATTTCCTCAGATAGAAATTTCAGATAGGGGAAGTGCTATTAAAACAATCCCTGTCAAGGCCGTTCCTTCTCAGCCTAGGAATACCCTCCTAGAAATCCCGGAAGGTTATTGGCACATATTCGATCCCATGGCGCAGAATCAGCCAAATACTCAAACTTCTACATTGCAATATCCTATAGTGGATTCCGCAGCAAATGCGCCCATGAAAGCAATCCCTCTTCAACATATTCCTACATTTCACGGACTTACATCAGAGGACCCCGATGCATTCTTATTTGAATTTGATGTGCTATGCAGGGGATATGATTACACCACTGACCCCCAGAAATTAAAATTGTTCCCCTCCACTTTGAAAGGAGCGGCTCTAAGATGGTTTATGGGTTTAGGTGGTGGAGTCATAAATAATTGGGAACAAATGAAAGAATCTTTCCTAAAGAAATATCAGGATTATTGTCAGTCTAGAGAATTATACTGAATACGTAGAACGTTTTCAGTATAATTTACAGAGATCCCCCTATGCATCACTACCTCTGCCCGATAATGTGTTAAAAACTGCATTGATCAGAGGCATGAAGGAACAGTGGATTGAAACATTAAATATCATGGGAAAAGGGGATATTTATCAAGAGAATTTTGCTGACATCATTGATTTGTGTATAAGGAGTTCAAGAGGCAGCATAAGGATAAAACCAACAGAATATGATCAGTTTGTCAGAGATAACAAAATATCAACAGAAGGAGTAACACATGTAGAACTTGGAAATTTATTAGAAAATTTTAAAACTGATATTCTGGGGACATTAACTATACAACTTGATATTGTGCAGGCTAAACAGAAGCAGATGGAGGCGGAACAAAATCTGGCGATTTTCTGCCCCCGATGTAGAAGAAAACATAGCCACAAGGAATGTCCACTGGATGTAGTTCAAACATGTGCTATCTGTACAAAAGATCACCTTACTGAGAGTTGTCCCTCACTTCCTGGATTGAAGGCAGTATATAAGGAAGTGGAAGAAGAGCCAGAATTAGCATACTTCATTAACCAGCGTCGCCAATGGCAACCAAGGCAATCTGGTATGTTTTCAGACCCAACTTCTTCTTTCCAGCCTCCGCAGTATAATGCTCAGCAATATAATATGTGGCAAAATCAATCTCAACCCCCATTCCCGAGTTGGTCATCACAGCCGTTTCCTTCTCCAAATCCGTGGATGAATCCTCCAAGCCAATTCAGTTGGCCGAATTTTCCTTACGCCCCACCATATTGGCAGAATAACTCATATCCTCCACAATGGATTCCCCCTACTTCACAAGGCTCACCCTGGCAGACAAACTGGCCAAAATCGACATATCCGCCAGCAGGAACTATTCCACTCCCTCAACCGACTCTGCCAGCTTTACAACAAAACCCCCAGTCTAATCTGAGACCGCAACTCCCAACCCAACCCAATCCCAATCCAAATAATAGACCGGTCCAATCCCTCCAAATCATGGAAACATCAGAAATCGGACCTGACCTGAGGGTGCAATGATCTTCAGTTAAGATCTGGACATATAATAGAAACCGAGGGAGATAAAACAGTCCATATTGAAGATCAGTTACCAATAGAACAACCGTTACAATAAGAGGGTGTAAATAAGGAGCATACCCATCATCAAGCAAGTACATCCTCCCCTCCCTTCCCGGAACGATTAGTCATACCACGACCCGTGCAATATCCAGACTTTGACATTCTGGGAGAGTTACAAAATCTGTACATAAGAATTCCATTCCTCCAAGCCATTCAAGACATCCCTATATACGCAAAAACTATAAAAGAACTGTGCATAAAAAAATCGAGGAGGAATGCAACCACTAACCCAAGAGTCCAAGTAGTCGGTACTTTATCTGCCTGTTATCAGGAAAGGAGACACCCATTAAATATGAAGCCCCGGAAATCCAATTGTAACTGTTCAAATCTATGGTCAGACCCTGACTAATGCTTTAGTTGATCTAGGAGTTGCAATTAATATTTTGACAACCTCTACTTGCCAAAAGCTCGGAATTACATCGGTAGAACCTACCTCTACTTTGCTAGAATTGGTAGACCGATCTGTAGTTCGACCAGAAGGTACTCTATACGACGTCATGGTCTCTGTATATTCCTGGGAATACCCAACCGATTTCCTGATATTTAATCCAAAAACCCGACTGGATGGACATTCGCTAATTCTAGGTAGACCTTGGCTTGCTACTACCGATGCTTACATTGGTTGTCGGCAAGGAAACATGACTATAACTAGAGGACCAGATATTAAAAATCTAGTTCTATACCCTCTAGCACAACCAAGTCTTACAATGATCAAAACTAACCAGCACCCTGTGTCATACCTTACTAACAATATCAGATCCCCATTGACTGTCCAGAAGGCTCTAGATTTTAAAGACCAAACAGAAGATGATGCCATCAATAATTTCATTAGTCAAACTGAATCTAGATCTCACACGCAATGTTTCATGATAGAAGCAGCGTTTGATAGTGAACTAGAAGAAGATCCTTTGAAAGATGTGCATGACCAAACAATACCTGTGACTGTTGTTGCCAACAGTAAAGTAGTGGAAATTGAACCGGGTAAGACTCTACATATCAATACCAACCTCACACCGGACCAAGAAACAAATCTCGTCCATCTGTTACGAAAGTATCAAGAAGAATTTGCGTGGGATTACCCTGATATGAAAGGGATTGATCCTCAATTATGCACCCACCACATTTATATAGAAAAAGATGCAAGACTTGTTCGTCAACCGCAAAGAAGACTCAACCCTCATCTAAAAGATGTTGTAAAAGCTGAACTTCAGAAACTTTTAGATGTTAATTTCATTTACCCTTATTTCCGATAGTAAATGGGTCTCTCCGCTTATGGTGGTACCCAAGAAGAATGGGAAATGGAGGATTTGTGTGGATTACAGGGAGTTGAATAAAGCCACACAGAAAGATCACTTCCCTCTCCCATTCATAGACCAAGTATTGGACACTTTAGCAGGAAAGAAATTCTTTTCTTTCTTGGATGGCTTCAGTGGATACAATCAGATACAAATTGCCCTTGAAGACCAAGATAAAACTACTTTTACTTGTCCTTGGGGAAAGTTTGCCTATCAAGTTCTACCCTTTGGCCTATGTAATGCTCCCGCTACATTCCAAAGGGCTGTCCTTAGTATCTTTGCAGATTTAATAAATGATGGACTTGAGGTATACATGGATGACTTTACACCATATGGAGATGATTTTGATCCAGCTTTAGATACTCTAGAAAGAGTCCTACAGCGTTGCATCGCTACCAGGCTGTGCTTAAGCCACAAAAAATGTTATATGATGATGACAGAAGGGCTCATTCTAGGACACTATGTTTCAGCAGCTGGCATTCAGGTAGACCCGGCCAAAATTCAGATACTTTTGCTTATCCCCACCCTCACTACTCAAACAAAGGTACGCAGCTTTCTTGGATTTTCTGGGTATTATAGACGATTTATAGAACATTATTCACACATTGCTGCACCTCTATATGCACTAACTGATAATGTTTACTTCTTGTGGACAGAAAAATGTGACCGTGCTTTCAAGGAATTAAAGAAGCTTGTATCAACAGCTCCAGTCCTCCGAGGACCAAACTGGAATTTACCATTCCAAATCTCATCTTATGCCTCGGATACAGCAATCGGTGCAGTCCTCGGGCAGGAAGAGGATAAAAAACCACATGGTATCTACTATATCAGCAAAAATTTATCCTCAGCTGAATTAAATTACACTGTCACTGAAAAAGAATTCATGGCTGTAATACATGCTGTTAATAAGTTTAGACATTATATCACAGGCTATCCCGTTATCTTATATACAGATCATTCTGCTATCAAATATTTGGCAAATAAGCCTGTTACAAATGCTAGAATAACTAGGTGGTTGATCTTATTGCAGGAGTTCGATATCACAATCAAGGATCGACCTGGCAAGGAGAACCCCGTAGCCGATTTTCTCTCACGAATACCAAAATCAATTGAAGCAGCAACAGTGGAAGATCAATTTCCTGATGAGCACCTGTTTGCTGTTGCTATTCAAACACCTTGGTATGCTGATGTTGTCAATTACCTTGCAATAGGTAAGCTACCAAAACACTTAACCCCTAATGAACGTAAGCAGATTGTTCAGAAGAGTACTCGATTTTCGTGGATTGGGGGCTATTTGTTCCATACAGGGACAGACATGCAAATTAGGAGATGTATTCGAGAAGATGAAATTTTCGACATTTTAAAAGCCTGTCATGACGAACCATGTGGGGGACACTTTGCTGAAAAAAGAACAACACATAAAGTATTGCAGACAGGATACTATTGGCCTACAATTTTCAAAGATGCGAAGAAATTTGCCCAAGCCTATGATAGCTGCCAACGAGCAGGACGACCTGGTCAAGCCGACGAAAAGACTTTGAGGCCATAATTAGTCATTGAGCCATTTGGACGATGGGCTCTTGATTTCGTTGGACCCATCAACCCATCATCAAATCAGAGAACATATATCTTGGTGGCCACAGACTATGTCACCAAATGGGTTGAGGCCGAATCGTTACCCAGAGCTACAAAAGATTCTGTAATACAGTTCTTATTCCATTTGTTTGTACGTTATGGACTTCTGAGAGAAATAATTACAGATGGAGGACCACAATTTGCTGGAAATAAATTAGCTGCAACACTTAACAATTATCACGTCCAGCATAAAATTACTACCCCATATCACCCGTAGGCGAATGGGCAAGTAGAAAGTAGCAACAAGGTAATAGAATCAATTTTAACAAAAACCATTACGTCGCATAGGCGTGATTGGGCCACCCGATTACCTGAAGCACTGTGGGCTTATAGAACCACATGGAGAAGTACCACAGGTTATTCACCCTATCAATTAGTGTTTGGAAAACACCATATTTTCCCCATAGAATTCGAAATCCAAACGCTACGAACTGCACAGGAAGTCGGCCTAGATCTAAGTGAGGCACAAATCAATCGATTACAGCAGATTAATGAATTGGACGAAATCAGGCTCTCTGCATTACAAAATACAACACTTATTCAACAGCAGTGAGCTAAATGGCATGATGCACTCATCAAGAACAAAGTCTTTCACGAAGGAGACTGGGCTCTATTATATGACTCGGTTTCAGGACTCCCCGGGGAAACTTCAGACTCGATGGTTGGGACCATACGAAATCCAGAAAGTACATGATAATGGGACCCTCACTCTGATCACAATTGATGGTTCTGGATATGCATTCAAAGTAAATGGCCACCGAGTTCATCTCTATCGAAAGCCACTCACTCGGGAATCCTTCTGTCAGCAGCTACGTCAAGGCACTGATATGGAAATTTTAGGAGAGGAAGTAAAATCTTCCTCACCTATAATTCAGTAAGGAATTCATTTTTCTATAACTTGTACATAAGTTCTTGTATATATGTTTTCTTAAAATTTTCATTGATCTTTCTTTTGATTTTTGCATTCTGCGTGTTCTTGTTGTTCCTTTTCCCAAAAGGAACAACATTTGCGTGTTTCTGCTGTTCCTTTTCAAAAGGAATAGCATTGTTGTGTTCTTGCTGTTCATTTTCCAAAAGGAACAACATTTGCGTGTTTCTGCTGTTCCTTTTCAAAAGGAACAACATTGTTGTGTTTCTGCTGTTCCTTTTCAAAAGGAACAACATTCGTGATTTCCTGCTTTTCCTTTTCAAAAGGAACAACATTTGTGTGTTTCTGCTGTTCCTTTTCAAAAGGAACAACATTTGTGTGTTTCTGCTATTCCTTCAAAAGGAACAGCATTTGTGTGTTTTTGCTGTTCCTTTTCAAAAGGAACAGCATTTGTGTGTTTCTGCTGTTCCTTTTCAAAAGGAACAACATTTGTGTGTTTCTGCTGTTCCTTTTCAAAAGGAACAACATTTGTGTGTTTCTGTTGTTCCTTTTCAAAAGGAACAACATTTGTGTGTTTCTGCTATTCCTTTTCAAAAGGAACAACATTTGTGTGTTTCTGTTGTTCCTTTTCAAAAGGAACAACACTTGTGTGTTTCTGCTGTTCCTTTTCAAAAGGAACAGCACTTGTGTGTCTCTGCTGTTCCTTTTCAAAAGGAACAACATTCGTGATTTTCTACTGTTCCTTTTCAAAAGGAACAACATTTGTGATTTTCTGCTGTTCCTTTCAAAGAAAAGGCATCTCAAGTATTTGTTTGCATGGGTTCTTCTCTGAGGAACACCATCGGCATGTTTTTTCTCTTTCGATGATATTGAGGATGCTTTGCGCCCATGTTCTCCCCGGTCTTTAAGATACAGCTATGGACTTATGCAATGAACATAAATCATGACATACCGAAGTCAGCAGATCATAAATCGCTATCTTTATAAGGCCTAGTAGTGATAAGAGGACAAGAGGAGGGACACACTTACTTCTTATCTTCGTTGTCATTGTCTTATTACTGTTGCTCTGGTTGGTGATCTTTATCATGACGATTTCCCTAAAATTATTTTTTTTGATTATTACCTAGGGGTAAGAGGAGAGGATTTATATCTTCCTGTTGGGATGATAAGAATTCTTCCACCATTCCCCACTCTTAAGGAGTGCTGAACCACCCTTATGTGTAAATAGATAAGAAAAAGTGCTCTGCAAAAGAAAAAAAAGTAAATATGGATTATCAATTGTCAAATGCAGGATAGGGGGTCTCATCAAGAGCCAGCCTACCATGATCATAAGGATGGAAGCGAAGTGGCATTCCCATTATAGCCACCACACCAGGGATATGGTCCAAAGGTACACTAAATAAACAAACCTTGGAACAGGGGGTCTCATCACAAGCCAGCCTGCCCACGTTTCGCACCTACCTTGTGAATGGCATTATGGCTACCTAGTTATCAAGACAACATAATGGCCTACATTTTGACAAAATACTCTTCAAAATACACACAAAGGATCATGGTTCTGGGGGTGAAATAAACAACTCTGCCAAGGTTATGAACACCTGTTGGCAACAGAGCTCTGTTAATGGTATTGAAGTCGTAATGGTTACAACAATAGGTATGATATCAATACTTCTTTGTCTCTTATATCCTATGAATAGATCATATTTTATGTCCCGATGTATACATCGCATGAACACTCATTACCACCAATCATGGCAACGGAACTGACAATGACCGCTGGAGATTTCGTACGATTGACAGACGTCCCATCCCCCGGCCTCGCATCATATCACGCAGGCTTTTATGTAAAACGCGATCCACCTTTTTGCCTCGATTTCAGTATTTCGTTGTCTATCTAAAACATGACATAATTTCATATGTTGTTCCTTTATGACTTGGTTACAGAATGGCTGTTGCTCCTCTATTTGACGGCTGGGACGGCCTATCAGATCGTGGGGGGGAAGGTAACCTCATTACTCCACGGATTACGTGTCAGCACACCATTCGGGGAAGATAATGTACGAAGGTATGGCATGGTTTAACGGTATGATAATTCTATTTTACGGAAATTGCCATCCACGATCCTTTTTTGTTGCATGCTCTGTGTTCTTTTCCAAAACTCTGCGACGATCACCCTCTCTGTGTCTCAAACAGCACAGGCAGTTGCTGTTCCATTGAGAATTCTAAGTGGAACTATGGGGGGAAAGGCAATCCGAAGTGAACCTCAGGAGTTGACAGTCTCCGCTGCTGCTCGGGAGACCCTGGGAAAGGCAGGGTGGCTGAATTATTTCAGTCGCCTACGAGAATTGAATGAAACAGTGGCGTTGGAATTCCTGCAAAATTTGCAGGAGAACTACTCCATAGTAAGAGAAAGACGGATAGCGGTCACTGATGATATCATTGCAGAAGTCTCGGGACTACCAGCTGCCGGACCTGTACGGACGCTGAAGAAAGAAAGACTACAAAAGATCATGGAGATTTTCCAGGATGAAGGCCAAAGCTTGACAGTCAAGGGGAAGGGAGTTCTGTCTGCAACGTTAGGGGAACCCTGGACCGAATTAGCAAAGATAGTGCAGAGCTACATCACTTGCGAATGGCGGAAAGACGTGGTAAGACCACGTCATCTTAAACTCTTAGCTGTTTTGAAAGGAAAATGTTCTGTAAATCTGCCTGCACTCTTAAATTCATTATTACATGATGCGGCCCGAAGCCTAAAAAAGGCACAGCACATAGAAACAGTTTTTAGCCACCATGGACTGATTCGATTGATAGTGAGCCATAGTCTCACTCAACAACAGAGCAGCTGGGACGAGCTCATTGCAATGATCGAGGAGGGATTGGCTGCACCATCCCCAAAACCTAAACATTCCTCTAGCACACCGGAATGATCAGAAAAACGCAGGGAATTGGCAACAGAAAAACATGTTGCTCCAAAACGAAAATATTCCTCTAATACACTAGAACGACCAGAAGAACCTAGAAAAATGGTAGCAGAAAAACATGTTGCTGGTACACCCGAACAACCTGAGAGACCAAGGAAATTAGCCCGGCTGGCCCGGATACAAGGGAGGCTGGAAAAGGTCTAGGAGACCGCCAGCCAGCCAATTGAGATTACAGACGAACCTCCAGAACCAGAAGGAGGACCTTCCAAAGAAAATGCTGAGCAATCTGGGACCGAGGATGAGCAACCCGGAGAAGGCGTCGAGGAAGGAGATGAGCACTCTGAAACAGAAACAGAAGCTGAACACTCCAAGGTAGTCCTTGAGCAGTCCAATCAAGAGGAGGAAGTAGTACAGCCGGAGGGCAGCCCGCTGCGGGACCCTGTGGGTGAAGAGGAATTGGCTGCAATCCTAGCCAATATGGGGGAGTATGGCCAACCCTCCAGCACAGCAGGCCTCCCTGACGGACCCCCGGAGGAAGACACACCTGAGAAATCACATGCAAAAAAGGCAGGAGAAGAAAACCTGCCTGTTCATGATGAGGAAATAAGAGACACCAATCGGGAACAATCTATTCCCGAGATACCAGAAGAAATTCTAGACGGAGTAGGAGCAGATTTAAGGGCTGGTCATAAACCCTCTGCTGAGACAATAGAGATTAAGAAATTAAAGAGGAAATAGCAGAGGTTGCTGAACACTATAGCCAAGCTTCGAAAAAAAATTCGGATTCTGAAAGCCAACCTAAGGATACGAAGGACCGCAGGGAAAAGAAAGAGGGCCACTGCAGCAAAATCCCGTAGGACAAGAAGACGACGGACTTATAGCCATTCTGTTGGTTGAAACCCCATTAGAAGACCTACTTCCGAAGAACAGACTGCTGTTCCAAATGACATTGAAGAATAGACTGCTGTTCCAAAGGACATTGAAGAACAGACTACTGTTCCAAATGACGTTGAAGAACAGACTGTTGTTCCAATTGACCCTGAAGAACGGACAGACATTCCAATTGAGGCAGAGGAACAGGAAGATGCTCCAATAATAGGGGGACCACAACAACCTTTCATTCGTGTTAAGAAAGAAAAAGAGAGTAAGAAGACCCAGACAGAAGCACCACCCTCAGGGGTAATTCGGGTTTTGAACTCTAAACAGCGTAACAAAAAGGTTCAGGTAAAATTCCCGGCCTCTACGGCTCTATGGAAAAAGGATCCAAAAACAAGAACCTTGCACAGGATGATGAAGCAAGCTCAACAAGAAGCTGAACAGCTGAGAGAACAAACAGTCCCCCAGGAGAAATACGAAGAGTTACAACAGCAACTTAGGGATATTAGTCAGTCCGAGAGCCAGGCCTTTGAAGGATGGCAAAAGGAGCAAGAAAAGGTTTCTAAGGTAACTCGTCGATTAGATATTGTTATTAAGCAGATGGACACTGTGTGTTCTTTGTATAATGACGCTTTGACCTGTAGGGCCACTGCTAAAAACTATGCTTTATTTTTGCTTGAACGATATTTACGATTAAAAATAAAAGCTGTTAGGGCGGGTGCCCCTATCCAAATCAATACTGTTAATGATTTTATAGATTGTTGCAAGCATTATGGAATTAAGGTTCAGAGATTATTGTGCGAATTTTACTTGCACAACCTCGTGCTAGACCAGGAAACTGACTTAAATCCTGGCCCTTTTGTTGGTGACATACAATTGCAAGCCTTTGTTTCATTTGGGGTTAATCAGCTGAAATGGCTCAGAGCCTATAACACCTTTCAGAGAGAGGAAAATAGCCTAGACTTATGGGTGAGAGTCGAGCCTAGAGACCCAGTGATGCTATGGAGAGAGCATAGGAACCTTATGAGGACCCCGGGTGTCATCGAGATATTAGGACCCATGCACGAAGACCTGATCCGACATAGTCTGGAATATTTTCTAACTATTAAAGACCTCACCATCGATGCTGCAAAATTCCGATACCGGACTTCTAGCCCAAACATCCAGCTCAGGGAACCATTCAAATACGAGAATTGCTGGCTGCCAGCCGATTGAACCTTTATGGGGAACGTATTCTGCAAGTAGGGCCATCCTGGTTAGGGTATCGATTTCGTAGTCCAATCATTTGGCACCCTGCACCCGAATATCAGGCCTTGTATGAAATTCCTGCAGGTCAAATAAATCAGTTCTTTGATGATCTAGTTGCTCATCACGGTTGTAGGCCTCCTCACGAGGTTCCCTCTCCGGCCTATTCTCTTACTGCCTTGCATGTCAACTATAATGTTTTCATGAGGGCATGAAACAGGGTAAGCAGGGGGGTGTGTGGAGCACTTGAAAG
This sequence comes from Pinus taeda, assembly GCA_000404065.3. NCBI lineage: Eukaryota > Viridiplantae > Streptophyta > Pinopsida > Pinales > Pinaceae > Pinus > Pinus taeda. The sequence goes on along the minus strand of APFE030165172.1, from coordinate 39,811 downwards.
GTATGCTTTTGACAAACAATTTAGTGGCTTTTCAGTAACATTTGTAACTTTTTCTGCATTATGAATTCAAAGAAATAAAGAATTTTAATAAAATGTGTAAGAATTAACATGGGAAGCTTAATCATTGATAATTGTCAATTTTCTATACAGGGAAAGGTGGAAACGAAGAGTTGCCATCCAAAAGGGAAAGACAGAGGAGGAATAACTGCTGTCCCTCTAGAAGGGAACCGGATGCAAACGAGATTGAGCAGATCAAAGCAGAATAACCCAGGAAAGAAAGAAGGGATATCAATTCGGCGAAAGAGGGAAAGAAAAGTAAAGGATTAACGGCTTGGCGAATCCCTCAGGATCTTTGATCCTGAGGGATCGCTGTTTTACTTATTTTGTTACCTAGATATCTCCGCTGTTACATTTATATAAAGGAATAGCAACGTTGAGAAAAAGGACTTTGTTTTTTGTAATTTTCAGTTTCAGACAAACTTTGATCATCGAGTCTCACTGAGACCTGGTTTACTGTACGTTTGTTGATGCGTTAATATAAAAGACTTGGTGTTTATTTCATCTTTGCGTCTGGAGTAATCTAAGGCAGTGTACCATTGGAAGCTAAGGGCCCGGCTCCAAAGGACACTTGCTTTTGTATCATTATAGCTTGATTTATGCGTGGTTTGCTTATCTTTATTACTCGATAATCTGATATACCTTTCATATACTATGCTATGCTCTGTTACGATTAATGCATTAATGGTTTTTCTCAGGAAATCTGTGTAATGACTCTGCATTGTATAATTGAATCTTTTCAGAGTTGATCGCATGCTTTTAGTCTAAACCAGTTATTTCTGTTACAGAGCGTCTGTATTGAATATTACTGTCATTTGATTCATTTGAAATCCCTATTATTGGAATCCGAAGGTAATGTTATTCTATTTGGAAACATAGTTGTATTATCCTTAATTGTCAGATTACTATATTAGTGTGAGGTGTGCATATATGGTCGATTACTGCCGTTCCATAATTCATCAATGAGTGCTGTTCCATAAAGTATATTCCATCCAGTTTGCTTTAAGAGAGGAGAGTGTTATTTCATAGCAGAGTGTGAGTTTGGTACAAGAGAGCAAGTTTGGTTCTGACTCGCGAGATTTAGTTCTTTCTATTTGCTGTTCCATTTTCTATTTGCTGTTCCATTTTACTTGCTGCCGTTCCATTTACTTGCATTCGCTATTTTGGTGTGAGAGAAGGTCTAAGGCTGTAGTGAGCCTCAGCAGACGCTGCCTAGCTCCCAGACCTATGGTCCATGCTCTAATTTCCTTTCCATCAGTTTCTAGAGGGATGGGTTATCGCTTCCGTACCCTTGATTGATAAGCTGTCTTGTCTGATTCTATCTTTTTTGAGTAATTTAGTTGTAGTTTAGCATATGTTTACTCTTGTATTTCTTGAATGCTATACTACTAAGCATTACTCGGACGAATAGCCTCGGATTGAGCTACTCTTTGCAATAACAAAACGTTCCTGGATTGACTTATTAATGTGGGATAATTAGAGGTGTGGGAGACCCTAGTTATAGCTCTACACCTTGTAAGTTAATCAATTCGCCATTAGGGTCATATAGTACCCATGTTGCGGAACACAGGTTTCTTGTGCTACAACAAGCTCCATCAACAAAACCAACATAATGGCTTCTTGACATTTGAAAACCAAGTGGAACATAGGGTAAGCGGAAAAAACACATGTCTGCAAAGAAAAAAAACACACCAAAACTAAAAAATGCACACTAATGAATTAACAAACTAATGTACAAAAGTCATTACACGAATTTTACACATAATACTTCTTCAGATAGAACCCATTACAAGGTTGTGATAATTCATTTCCCTCATAATAACATAGCTCATAGACACATTTTTGTAAGACATGCTTAACAATGTAGGGCCCATGCCACATGGGTTCAAACTTTCCTGCTCCCAATTTGTCATTGTCTTTATGATAAAGAAGGACCAAGTCACCTTCAGTAAAAGTACGGGCATAAACGGTTTGGTAAAAATGATCTTTGACATGTTTCTTTTGAGCTTCAATAACCATCACATCAATGCGACGAGTATTTTCAAGCCTCTCAAGATATAGTAGTCATTCCTCTTCAGGCGAGGTATCCAGAATAAGTTCGATAGCTAATTTGAGCGAAGGGATTTCGCATTCGATTGGAAGAGTTGCCTCTAAACCATACACTAGATTTAATGGAGTGAATCCACTGACCATCTTAGCAAAAGTTCTGTAAGCCCAGAGTGCTGAGAATAGCATCAAATGCTAATCCTTTTTGTGCTTCCCAATGCTATGCAAAAGCATAGTAATCAAAACTTTATTAATTGCCTCAACTTGGTCTTTGGTCTATGGATAATAAGGAGTTGAGCTATCATGATGAAGGCCCAACTGATCAGTCAACTATTCCATCATGTACTAATGAAAATGTGATCCATGGTGATGCAGGAAAACCCGCGTATAACCACAGTTTGCCTATAGAATGAAAAATCCTATTTGTCCCAGGAATTTCAAACTCTCTGTCGAGTCTGAATCATCAATTCTTAATGGTTTAAGGCCCCCTTTATTAAATCTCTATGGAATGATTTATTAACTAAACACAGTCTAACCCTTCAATCATCCTTTCTATCGGACACTTTGTCCAACCCTCATAACCTTCATTACTCTTCAATTAATCCTTCGTTAAACCTTATGCCACATATATATAACCAACCCCACTCTTATTCTTTGGTTATTCACGAACTTAAACCTCACAACCTTCTATCGGTGCTATATCTATTATAATCCTTTTATAATAGAAATATTCACAAAGCATACATAATCATACCTTTTCCACACTTTCCACCGCCTTTGCACAGTTATCCATGTTTCCCTTTATCACTATCGCAATCGCAGGTTTCAAAGGCTCTTAAGAACTTGCCTTCGGAACTTCCTGATCTACGGGATCCGATCATACTATCCACCATACCACGACTTTATATATTTGTTCCCTACCATTGATTTACTCCATCAATCCATCGCTATCAAAATTCTCATGAATCACACTAACATGACTTCCCTTCATATCTGAGATACAATAACATAATCAGATTCCAAAATACAACACAACTGCACCTACAACCTTCTCGGGTCCGCTCTTATTGCATTTCACAATTCCTCTCGACCCGTTCGACATCACACATTGCAATGTCGCATATCGCCATTGCTTAGGACCGGGTACATTACCATGGAATATTTGCGATGCAGGATTTAACAATGATTCTCCACCGTTGATCAGATCATTTGATCCAATGGTTAGCGATGATCTCGTATATCGCAATTGCTTCAGGTTGGAGTTTATTCACTTCTATGATATCTTGTGATGCGATATTAATAGCTTTGTTCCATGCGTCTTGATCTCATCCGTTGATTTGTTAGATCCAATGGTTCCTGTGCACCAATGCTTTACTTCTCGACCATCTATTTACTTGGGGTTTATGACATTTCTTCAATGTTTCTATGCGGCTCGGGTTACTTCATGGTTCTTCATCCTTCATTGTTTCACTGCGCGAATCCCTCCTGAGCTTAACTTTGCATGTTATTTAAAACAGTTCCTCCAGAACATTACTTTGATTCTTCGAACGGTTTCAAAGGTCCATTACGATCCTCTGTATCATTCTTCTCCTCTATGTTTTGCCGAACTCAACCTGCATACATATGTTATACAAAATCTCTAATACACACAAAATTTATCATTCCATATTCGAATCACACACTTATACAATTTTGAATTGAATCTCTGTATATATAAACAAACATTTACACAGTCTCACTATCTTTGGATTGATCTTCTAATGTCAATGGCCTCTGTTTAAAATATACCCATAGGCTTATAATCACCCTCTAATTAGCTTGGTTAACTATCCAACCATCTAACCTATCTTTTTTCCTGATTATGCCGTTTAGGCTTACATTTATACAAAAGGATTCTAAAACCAATCCCTGGTTTAGATCCATAAACTCCTCAACAAAATCCTAAAATCTCTTCCTCATCCCTAAGAATCCTCTCCAATCCTCAAAATCATGAACTAAATCCTAATATGAGATTTACAATTAATTCTGAAATCCCTCAACCTCTCAACTATCCTAAATCTCTCATATTCTCCTACATTCGAGAATATTTACAAATATGTCTCACAATATTCAGTTAAATCCTATTCTCTTTAAAATCACTCAAATGCCCAAATAATTACATTAATTCACACTTAGGAAACCAACTTCCTTGGAAACACAAGAACCCCTATGCCTTACTAAATACAATGATATTTTTGAGCTGATTTCTCCTACATCAGACTCCCAAAGTAGAAAGTATTCATGATCTCTAGATCATGTGGATTCATAAGTTGATAGAAAACCTCCAAGGTCCCAAACTTTAGTTTGTAGCTGCCCAAATGCCTTGCACCTTTGCTGCTACTGTATGTCTACTGTCTTTTGTTTCATCTTCCTCTCCTTGTTAATCAGGTTCAAATTTTGATTGATAATTCTTCCAGCTACTATCAATCTCCTCCATACGAACTGTTTCATCATGAGCTGCCATAATTCTTCAATCTTCGTTTCCAGCACATCCTTGGACTAGTTCATACTCTACCACTTACGTTTGCCTCTTTCTCTTTGTTTCAGGTCGTTTTTATTGTACACTAACTCTTTAATAGGTTGTTCTACTCTTTGAAGTTGTTGAATGCTATCACTCACTCTTTCTCCAACACTTACTTTTTCTTCGCTTATTCTGATTGCCTCCCTTTCATCCTTATCCTCTTTCACGGTTATTTCTTTCTGCATTAAATCCTGACTATCCAGCATTCTTTCCAGCAATCAAACATCTCTGTTCCATAGATTAAATTCTTCCATAGTCTCCTCTTCTACCATCTTTACTTTGCTACTCATTTGTACCAAATTTCCTCCAACATCTGTAGCTAAACCTGTAATCATAAAACAATTGTTAAGATAAAAATCATAAGGCTTCTGCACCTTTTCTTCCTTTGGCAACAATTCAACTTGCTGCTCTAATTCTTCCTCCTCTATCAACACATCAGTATGTTGTTTTGAATTCTCAACAGAATTCACAGACTGTTAGCTAGTCTCTCCTCCACATCATCGGCTCTAATGATGTCTTTCTGATTTTGTCCACTGTAATGAACCCCTTCCTCTGCAATCACACTTTCATACTCTAAATTTCCCAACAAATACTCCAGAAACTCAATTCCTCTGTGACACTTCATAAGTACTTCATCATTACTTATGATCCCTGAATTTATACACAAATTATCAATTTGAAAATTACATGGTTCAACAACCTCAATTGTTGCTTCACCTATCAGTTCTTCAGACTGAATTTCATCTCCTTTCACAAGAAATTTTTCCTATGTTGTCACAGCTTAAAAGATCAATGTATTACTAATTTCTTTTTGCTGCAATAATTCACTATTTATTCATTCATGAGACATTCTTCATCATTCTTGACTTTAGAGTTTTTACCTTCTAAAAGATACTCTTCCATACCTTTGACAACTTCAGAATATTTCTCATCCTCTGCAAAACCTGTAATCACATCAAAATTATGAGATTTAACAATATAAGGTTTTATATTCTCCTACTGGTCTGCATTTGTCCAACAATTCAGAAAATCATCAATAATTCCTTCTTCTTCAGCCAGAACTTTACCGTGCTCTGGTTCACAAATAAACACTTCCATTTCTAACTTAGCTTCTCTGAGTTTTCCCATCGGCCACCTTACTTGCCTCTGTTGTAGCTTCCTCTGTAACTTATGCCACTTCACTTGCTTCTTCTTTAATACCCAGCCTAATATTTGTTTTTCCTCTAGTATCATCATCAATACATCGAGTTGGTCTTTCATCTCAGTAATCTCTTTGTCAAGTTCCTCTTGACTCATTCTCTTGCATTTTCCTTGGCATCCTCCTTCTTCATATTTCTTCTGTTGTGGTCTTCCTCAGAACCTCTACTATGAATTTCACTAGTCACCATCCTCTCCATCTCTATCTTCATGAGTTCCTCACTCATTCACTATGAGCTACACTAAATTCTCTACAACAACAAGTCTTCCCTGCTGCCACTTACCTCACCAAGCTCTCCTTTGTACTTGGTATTTTGGCAAGCTCTATGGTTCTCTATCTTTGGAACCTCCTTTGAGCACTCTTCTCTGCTCCTTCTAGGCTTCAACTCATTTGCGTCTCTCAAGAACACAAATGTCCTCTTGTATTTCAATCACCATGAAATACTTGGTTTTGACCAACTCTTCTTTCAATTAGAAATTCTTACCAGCTTCCTTTATCCCTTAGAAATTCTACCCACATCCTTTTGTGGAATTGCCTTTTTGATCTGCAACAATATCTCTACAGTAACAAGTCTCCTTCTTGCTATCTATGACTCACTAAGCTTCTCTCCTTTGAGCTCAGTTTGTTAACATTTCTCTCATTCTTTCCTCTAGAACCAAGTGAGCACTCCTTGCTCTAGATTGCTGCAAACTTCTCACCTTCTTATGTTGTCACTTGTGTATCAATATAAAAACCACACATTCTCCAATATTCAAATCAAATTAAAACAAACATATCACCTCACCTTCATGACCTCTACATGATCTTATTTCACCGTTTCCTATACTTTGAATGGGTTATCCTCTGTCTCTTGCATCTGCAATTCTTCCAATATTCTGCTATACCTTACCTCTGTATGCTTACTATTTTTCATATTAAAATATGATATCCTCTCGCCTACATAAACATCTTAACACATACTCTAGTCTAAATTCTTTCAAAGAAATTGTCACACATAATTTCTTTGTGTTTCCTTAATACCAAATGTTTCCATCACAATTCTGCTCTGATACCACTTTGATGCATGAAAACCTGTGTATACCCATAGTTGGCATATAGAATGCAAAATCCTATTTGTCCCAAGAATTTCAAACTCTCTGCCAAGTCTGAATCATCAATTCTTAATGGTTTAAGGCCCCCTTTATTAAATCTCTGCAAAATTATTTATTAACTGAACACAGTCTAACCCTTCAATCATCTTTTCTATTGGACACTTTGTCCAACCCTCATAACCTTCCTTACTCTTTAATTAATCCTTCGTTAAACCTTATGCCACATATATATAACCAACCCCACTCTTATTCTTTGGTTATTCACAGACTGAAGCCTCACAACCTTCTATAGGTGCTATATCTATTATAATCCTTTTATAATATAAATATTCACAAAGCATACATAACCATACCTTTTCCGCGCTTTCCACAACCTTTGCACATTTATCCACGTTTCCCTTTATCGCTATCGCAATCGTAGGTTTCAAAGGCTCTTAAGAACTTGCCTTCGGAACTTCCCAATCTGCGGGATGTGATCATACTATCCACCATAACACAACTTTATATATTTGTTCACTACCATTGATTTACTCTGTCAATCCATCGCTATCACAATTCTCATGAATCAAACTAACATGCCTTCCCTTCGTATCTGAGATGTGATAACACAGTCAGATTCCAAAATACAACACAACTGCGCCTACAACCTTCTCGGGTCCGCTCTTATCGCATTTCACAATTCCTTTCAACTTGTTCAACATCGCACATCACAATGTCGCGTATCACCGTTGCTTAGGACCCGGTACATTACCATGGAATAATTGCAATGCGGGATTTAACAACAATTCTCCACCGTTGATCAGAGCATTCGATCCAATGGTTAGCGATGATCTTGTATATCAAAATTGCTTCAGGCTGGAGTTTATTCACTTCTATGATATCTTGCAATGTGATATTAATAGCTCCATTCCACGTGACTTGATCTCATCCGTTGATCTATTAGATCCAACAATTCCTGTGCATCAATTCTTTACTTCTCGACCATCTCTTTACTTGGGGTTTATAAAATTTCTTCAATGTTTCTCTGCGGCTCAGCCTACTTCATGCTTCTTCATCCCTCGCTGTTCCGCTGCACGACTCCCCCCTGAGATTAAATTCGCATGTTATTTAAAACAGTCCCTCCAGAACATTACTTTAATTCTTCGAATGGTTTCAAGGGTCTATTATGATCCTCTATCTCGTTCTTCTCCTCTGTGTTTCACCGAACTCCACCTGCATACATATGTTATACAAAATCTCTAATACACATAGAATTTATCATTCCATATTCAAATCACACACATATACAGTTTTGAATTGAATCTCTGTATATATAAACAAATATTTATACAGTCTCACTATCTTTGGCATGATCTTCTAATGTCAGTGGCCTCTATTTACAATCTACCCATAGGCTTATAGTCACCCTCTAATTAGCTTGGTTATTTATCCAACCATCTAACCTATCTTTTTTCCCGATTATGCCTTTTAGGCTTACATTTATACAAAAAGATTCTAAAACCAATTCGTGGTTTAGATCCATAGAATCCTCAACAAAATCCTAAAATCTCTTCCTCATCCCTAAGGATCCTCTCCAAGCCTCAAAATCATGAACTAACTCCTAATCTAAGATTTACAATTAATTCTCAAATCCCTCAATCTCTCAACTATCATAAATCTCTCATATTCTCCTACATTCGAGAATATTTACAAATATTTTTCACAATATTCAATTGAATCCTATTATCATTAAAATCACTCAAAAGCCTAAATAATTACATTAATTCATACTTAGGAAACCAACTTCCTTGGAAACATGAGACCCCATATGCCTTACTAAATACAATGATATTGTTGAGTTGATTGCTCCTGCATCACATGGCCAGTTACAATGGCTTGAGGAACACAAAAATGTGTTATGACGTGGTTAAAAAGGAACTAAGTAGCAATGATACCGCCACCATTGTATGTAGGCATCGCCTCAACCCATTTAGTAAAATAGTCGACGATGAATATTATATAACCATGCCCCTCGGTCGGGCAAGGGTTACATGTCATGAAATCAATGCCCCATTTAGAAAATGGGCCAACAGTAACTACTAGGTGTAAGGGTGCAAGCAAAGTGCATTGCTTGTGGTTGAAAATCTGGCATTAATGGCATTTTTGGACATTGACTAGAATACAATATTTAAACATAGAAGGATAGAAATAATTGGCACAGAAGATTTTTTGAGTAGTGGCATAGCATGAAATATGACCACCATAGGCACAATATTGGAAATCATTTAAGACCCATTTAGCCTCTTCTAGGGTGAGACACCTGCGAAGAACAGAGCCCACACCAACCTGATACAACGTATCACCAAGTATTCGATAGGGTTAGGACTGATGCCCGATGCGACGTTGGTCGAATCGAGACAACTGAGGTCAGAAGGTTTGGTTTTGAAGATAAATGATAATATCTCCATACCATGGGTCGAGACTGTTTGTTAGAAACAAATTTTTATCTGGAATTTGTGCAGTAAAATCAGTTGAAGTGCTTTCATACAGAAGGGCACAAATCAACTCAACAAAAACAAGTGATTTCTTTGATTTGGTGGCAATAAACTCCAAATAAAACTCCTGTAGGATAATGATCCATTTGGATTATTCCCCCCCTAGTAACTGACAAGTCAGTATATAGGTCATGGAGTTGCAATCAGAAATCACTGTGGTTTTTTGTAAAAGGATATAGTGTCGAAATCTTTGGACATCATGGACTAGTACCAAGGCAAGCTTCTCGACATGGGCATATCGAGACTCAATATCCATAATATTTCGGCTTAAATAATAAACCACATGCTTGTTTCCATCGTTATCATCCTGAACTAACACCATAGGCATAGTAGTATCAGTTGCAGCCAAGTACAGGAAGTAATCACATCGATAATCAGGGGGATGCAGTAAAGGAGCACTGGTAAGCGTGTCTTTCAAAGAATCGAAGGATTTTTGGGAAACTTCATCCCAAACGAAAGTGATCCCCTTCTTAAGTAATTGAGTAAAACCCTTGACGAGTTCAACATAATTCACAATGAATCAACGGAGGAAGTTAGCCTTTCCTTATAGGCTCTGCAATTGCAACAATGGAGTACAGGGGGTAAATTGACAATGGCCTCAACTTTTAAAGGATCAATTCAGATACCTTCACGGGACACCACAAAACTCAAGATTCGTCCAAACTCAATACAAAACACACACTTGTGTGGATTGAGGCTGATGTTATAATGCTGACATCACAGAAAAATGGATCTTAAGTGATTTAGATGGTCATGATGCTTAGTAGAATGAGGTGGTAAGTCATCAAGATAAGGTTGAAAAATGTGTCGAATGTCGTGAAATACATAAGACATTTCTCTTTGGAAGGTAGCGCTAGCATTATTTAAACCGAAAGGAAGCTTTTTGTAAGTAAAATTTCCCCAAGGGTAGATAAAGGCCATTTTATGTTGATCAGCAAGTGAAATATTGATCTTGTTGTAGCCAGAAACATTGTCCATGGACGTGAAAATCTCACTCCCAGCACACTCATCAATTATCTGATGAATAAATGGAGTGGGATAATTGTCTTTTGGACATGTGTGATTGATATCATGTAATTAACATAGACACGGATCATGCCTTGATTTTTAGCAACAGGGGCTATGTTGGACACCCAATCTGTCAATAAGATAGGATAAATAGAACCTACTTTTAAAAGATTCTCCACTTTTTCTTTAATAGTAGTAGCCTTTTGAGGATGCACAGGGTGAAGCCCTTGGAAAATAGGATTTGCACCAATATAAGTCAGTATTTCATGCACCACTATTGCTGGATCAATACCAGGCATTTCCTCGTATGACCATCAAAATTATTTAAAAAGTTGAGTGTAAACCCTGATCTCATCTGGAGAACAGGAAGCACCAATATGAATGTTCTTTACAATTCCAAGATTAATGGAAATGTCAAGAGGCATAGTAGCAGTGATTGTCCCCATATTACTGTTGGGATGGGGTCCCCTGGGTTAGTTTTGGGGTAAAAGCCCAAGTTTTGATGTAAAAAGTTGTAAAGTCTCTGCGAATTGTGGACACGGAGCACGGAGTTAGTTAAGAGTCAAAAAGGGTTTTACCCTCGTTTAAGTAAACTTGAGTCATTTTTTGAAGATCTACCCATGGTCTGCGACCATGGGATTGTATAAATAGATTTGTCTTAGAGAGTCTAAGGTAGATCTAAATCTTTGTTTATGGGTATGACGGGAGGATTCTAGAGAGTTAGCGCATAAAATGAAGTCTTAAAGGGAGGAAAGGCTCTGTAGCTGAGTGCGCAAAGGCCTAGAGTAATGTCTGCAACTAAGTACGTGGACCCCTACAATTGAGTATGCAGGGAAGTATTGAGGTTGTAAACTTATACTAAAGATCAAGAAAGAAGGCTGTTGCATAAATTCCTGTGTTTTATCTCTATACTTATGTTATTTATGATTGTGATATATGTTATAATGAATGATGTCTTTATGAAATAATGATGTATTGATGCCCAAATTTACTAGATCTGTCTTATTAACTGAACACAAGTAATGTTAAGTGATTACATAAATATCACAACACTTTCAGTTAGGTTTAACGAACACTTGGGTAGATATGAGCACATATTGATCTAAGAATAATTTAAGGTGCGTGCAAGTAGCTAATTTTCCTATTTAGGATCCACAAAAGCCAGTCGTAGACCTTCGCGGAGGTCTAAAGGCTGATTGAGGGAAATTACAAGATTAAGCCTTAGGGGATTATTTGCGTGAAGGTAGATCTAGGTCATAAAAATACATCACACTGATCTCTGGATGCAGAAAGTTGGTTCCTGCATCCCCCCATACTGCTTTGGGTGAGACTTCAGTTCATGCTACATTGATTGATGTTGAAAGTGACAGTAGTGTCAGGTTTTGTTTGGTGCAACTAACTCTGAACTTGGATTAGGACCCACTAAGCCAACAAATGGTTCCGCTGCTAGGACTGGGATCCGCATAAAGATATGTGTGATGTCGCATCACTAGAATCCGACCAAGAAGGAAATTGAGAAATGGTTTGATAGAAAGATCTATGAATCCGCGGTGCAAGAAAACAAAAATCTGCGCCTAACAAAAGAGAAGTGGTTGGGTAGATATTTTTACATAGAAATACACGAAATTTTCTTCTGCACTTTCCCGATTGAAATATACGAGTGGATAGCTAAATTAGCAGACGACCAAGGAAGGTGGAGGCTTGACGGTCCAATAGTGTGGACTCCGGATCTAGTGTGGAGGTTGGAAGCCTCTGAAGATAAGATTGCGTGCGTTGTTCACCATTGGCTTGATTGGGTTATAGGAGGATTGTTACAGAGTTCGCAATTGACACCTCAGTCAGTTACAACAAAGCAAAGTGACGCTTATTCAAAGGACCATGAGGTAAGTATTTGAGATCTTTGAATACCTGGATTAAGATGATCTTGTGTGAAAATGGGTTATGCAATTGCCTTGATGTTTGGATCTACGCAAAGTGGACAAAGCTTTAGATACAAAGAAAAAGTAGGTCTCGAATATAGCCTGTTGATTGGACCTCCTTCAAGTGACAATGAAGGAGCGGTGCAGGCCTTGCCGTGGAGCACTGTCTAGTTGATAAGGCAGGGATTTCCGCGGACACATCATCCATCCACACCACCTCCACCTTCACCTCCACAACATACGCCTTCGCCCACACCACCACCACCACCGCCGCCATTCAACATGTTGAATACAATGAAGTTGCTAGTTTCAAGGGCTTAGGAAGTGAGGACCTGGATCAATTTTGTTTTGTTGCAAAGGCTATGTGGAACACACAAAAGATTACGGATGATAATATAAAGAATGCGCAGTTGGTTACTGCTCTACAGGATCGCGCACTGACATGGTACATTAAGTATTGTACTGAAAATCCTTTGGCGTTATTAACAGACACTCAGACCGCTTTGAACAAAGAATTCGGTAAGCCTAAGTCTAACTCACAATCAATAATTCAATTTAAGGAAATCATGATGAGGGCCGATGAAAAACCCTAGGAGTTGGATGAAAGATTGAAGTGCATGATGCACGAAGCTAATATGCATCTTACAGATAGTCAGCACCACAAGTGGTTTATAGCCTGTTAGATTCGGGCTTGTCAGTCCTCCGTCAGAGATCAAAACTCTTTCTGCATTTCATTTTTAGGAGTCTCGCTCCATTCACTCAGTTGCATTCCGCTAGGGGCATGCCATAATCTGACGGAAGGGTCTTGTCATTCATTTCCCCTCATGCCTTATCCTGCTAGTTTAGGTTAGTTTGTCAAATCATTTTAAAGGTCATTTACATTTCTATTCTAATCTCTTGGTCAGCAAAGAGTTAGTAGATCTAGGGTTTTCAAATTGTTGTTCTCAAAGTGCTTCAAAGATACTTGCAGGCCAGAGGAAGGTTCAATAATTCACTCAAATGATGTTTCTGAGCAAGAAAAGATGAATTTTCGAAAACTAAGAGAGGTTGTTGTCCGAAATAGGCCAAGGAAGAAAAACCTCCTTCACTTGTTACATAGGTGTTATGGTTTTAGAGAAATGTCAAAAATACAATTGCCTCAGGAGAATTGATGCACTTCTAAAGTGACCTTGGGAAAATCAAGTTTCCTCCTAGCTTGGTTAGCCAAACGACTTGCTTGATGAGTAAAATGATAACTAGACAAAATGATGTTTCCAATGAGCTATCATGAGCTCAATTTTGAGTTGAGGAACACCTTCAAAAGCTGACTGAAACAACACTCTGGCTTGAGGCAGCCTCATTGGGCACATTTTGACTAGTCTTTGGCGATTTGATTTTTGACAAGGCAAATGAACTCAAAATTGAAAATTCTGGTTGGGTTGGAAAGTAGACTCAAAGAACTTTCCAACGAGCTATTGTTCACCCACTTTGGACACCTAGAAGGCCTCAAAAAGGCTCCTGCAAAAGGGCACAGCGCACTGGGAAGGCGCGGCGCACTCGGAGAAATTTTCCAGTGTAAATTTACACTAGCGGAACGCACATGGGAGGCGCAGCGCACTGGGCTAAAAGGCCTGAAATTCATTGAAATATTCCTCCAAATTGAAAATTGTTCATTCCACAAGTAGGTAAAGCCTCCATTTTGGTGTTTCATCCAAGTTTGTGCTAGGGTATGGTGGTTTATGGATGCTAATGATTGAAACAAAAATTCAACCCTTTCATTTTGAATTCCTCACATGTAAACTATTGCCTAGGGTTTCAAAAATTATTTGCCACCAAGGTTACTCTTTTCCATTATCTCTCTTGTCCTTAAACCCCTTTTTTCCTTGACTCCATTGTTCCCCATCCCCTAAAGTTACTAAACTCTATCCTAAATTCCCTTTCCCAAAACTTTCAAAGGTGAAACCCTAAACCCTATCCCACACATAAAACCCCTCACAACCCTCCTATATTTCCCAAACAAATCTCTCCCAATAGTCCCTAATCCCTCACTATTTTTCCCTCCCCTTATTGTCCCTCATTTCATTATTTTCTCTTGGTGACAAAGGTTAAGCACATCATCAAAGGCATTACAAGACAGTGTGAGACAGTTTGGCCACCAGCAGACATGACATCTGATCCGTCATATGATCATGAAGAAGAGACACACAGTGATTCGCCAACAAAGGTACATGCACCCAGGAGGCCTCATAGAGGTGGCAAAACATCCGTGAAGACCAGCAGGCTTCCCAATGAAGCCTAAATGAGAGGACACCCATTCAGTAGGAGATAGAGGCTGATCGAGAGATTTGGTTCAAGAGGATCAACATCCACCTTAAGAGACTACTAGAGAAGCTTGACAAGGAAAAAAAAATATTGAGGCAGATGGTTTATCACTACAGGGCATGGAACATGAGTTCAAAGGCTCGGATAAGGAATTTGAAGGCGAAATTGAGGAGAGCGACAAAAAGACAAAAGAGGAAAAAAGAGAAAGATTGGTTCCGAATCTTGGTTGAAGCCTCTATGGCCCAACATAGCACTTCATAGAGAATCTCCAACCCAAATTTCAAAAAATTTGGGGCAATTTTGGTCATTTGACAAATTTTTGTGCACAAAATAGGGTTTTTCTCCCTGTGCACCGTGCCACTGGCACGACGCTTATGATAGGGAGCTCCAAATCATGAAAGGTTTAAATTTTTGGACTCAACATAAAAAATCATGACTGCTGGTGCATGGCCAAGAAGTTTGGGCTAGTTTTGAGTCCCCAGGAGGTCAAAAACACTCAAAAAATGACCTCTCTGCCCCTATTTTGACACACAGGAAGCAATCTTGGGAGATTGAAGTTTTGGGGGCGACAATGAGCACCAAATTCAGAAATTTCACTTGGGTTGGAAAGAAGATAGGTAGGGCTTTCTAACAAGCACACTTGGGTACCATTTGGACTTCAGAAAGTACCGCAAAATCGCCTGCAAAGTGGCGTGAAGCATATAGTTTTGGGCGCGGCGCACAGAGACCCAAAGGCCAAAATCACTTCCGCTCCGCGACATTTCGATTCACGATTTTCTCCAAGTGGGTCTACTCATTTACACTACATCTTTCTCAGCACCTAAGGCAAAGTTTAAAAAGTGTTTTCACTAAAGGTTGGCTTCTATCCAAGTGGCAAAGGAAGGCGGGTAGTCACCCAAATAGTTTGTCATTTTTGTAACGCTGCACCTGTCACTAATGGTTGGCTTCCCATTTCCAGTTTGTAATGATTTGAAAAACTCCCCAACTTTGGGTCATTCCATTTACCAATGGAAAAGTCTATTTATTATATGTAAAACCATTTGCAAAGGGTTGGTTGGAATTTCTGGGAGCAGTGGGAGAGAAAACTCAGCTCTGCACTGCACATTTTGGCCAGGGAATTAATAAAATGATGCAGCTCTGATTCATGAGATTCATGTGGTATGATGTTTAGCAGATGTTTCTTCTTTCTGTTTAATGTGTGTATTTGTTATGTTTTATACAACCATTCATAACCATTTCCAGTTGAATACTTTAAAGTAAGAAAGGCAGAATCCAGTTCACTGCTCTGCCTCGGTAAGGTATTCAAGTTGTATGTTTATTCTTTTGTTTGAAAATGATTCATTTGCTATGCCCTTTTCAACCTCTTAACAGTCTTTCCATTCCATATTACTTCAATCTTACTGCTAAACCTCCTGCCTAACCTGCCTCACGAAATATTCTGTGTCCTTGATTTAATTTCCTAGCTCAGGTGTTCCTTTGGTCCCTTACAGCCCAGAAAATTTAGTCATTCAAAAATCGCCTTTTCCACATCTATTTACTAGCCTAAAATCAGTATTTCATTTTGAGTCATCTCAGACTTTATTGTGTATTTTTACTGAGTGTGACCCGGAGAGAGCCCTCTCCTATTTTGGTAGGGCTAGCTACCAGTCTGAGTATGGTTTGTGGTTACCCTGAATTTTGCCTTCCTTCAGCCTAAGGCAGATTTAGGTGCTAACATAGTGGCGACTTCACTGGGG
Organism: Pinus taeda; assembly: GCA_000404065.3. Classification (NCBI taxonomy): domain Eukaryota; kingdom Viridiplantae; phylum Streptophyta; class Pinopsida; order Pinales; family Pinaceae; genus Pinus; species Pinus taeda. The sequence goes on along the minus strand of APFE030165172.1, from coordinate 23,361 downwards.
ATGAAATGGTTTGCTTGTAGATTGTCTTGCCCCAGGATATATCTCAAGTTCAGATTTGATGGTTGATGGTGGACAATGATCAGACAGAAGACGACTGAAATCATTCACCTGGCGACTCCATTCACTGAAGAACACAACAATCGGTACTTCATGGTGACTCCACTGGAGGACTAACTCTTTCTCTGTGAAAATGGAAGGATCTTACACAAAGTTTGGGTATCCAAAGTGGAACGGTATTCAGGACCTACTCTACTTTCTTATGAATTACTTCTTTACTGTTCTTGAAGCTATCCTGAAATTTTTTCAGAACTTGTTGTATGATAAAGGTGATCAAAATCTTCAATTGACCCGTTCAAAAAGCGTAAATACTAAGTTTCCTTTTGATCTTGGCCTCCTTACTTTTCCTACATCTTATGATGATTCTCTGCAAAGTGATGAGCCTAAAGAAAACAAAACTGATCCCATAGCTCTTGTATATATTCCTACAGTTGTTATAATCCCAAATAGGTATAAACCTCTTGTTTTACTTTCTGTTCTTCATGCTTTCCCAAAAAATTATGATCTATACTTGCCAAGATTTGATGGTGAAAGTAAGAATGTCAATGTTGAGCAACATGTGCAGAATGTTGAGACTTTTCTAGACCTTTTCTAAATTGATGAAGAAGATTTCAGTATAAGGCTTTTTGCTCTTTCTTTGCAAGGCAAAGTCAAGAGTTGGTTCAGAGCCCTACCTGATGCGAGCATCACAGATTTACAGCAGTTCATCAAATTTTTTCTTGACAGGTGGAGGATCAGACATAATCTTTTCCTTATCGTAGAAGAGTATAATCAGCTGAAAAGACTGCCAGGGGAGAGAGTACAATAGTTTTCAGCCAGATTTAATCAAGTTTATTATTCAATGCCAGTTCATATAAGACCCCCTCCTGGATCTGCTCTCTTGCACTACCCGGGTGCCTTTGATCTGGAAATGGAGTTTCAGCTAAGAGAAAAGAATGTCGCAACACTTGAAGAGTTGCAAAACAATGCAGTAAATGTAGAGGCTCATTTGTTGATCAGAAGGGCAAGGCTGAAAGAAGAAGAGATGAAACCCGTGGATCCAGAGAAAACTACACCTTCAGAGGAAAAGCTTGACATTTTGGTGAGTGTAGTAGAAGAGATGGTGAGAAACATGACTGCAAAAGATGAAAATGGTGTTCATGAACAAGTGGCTGATCCAAAACATTTTGTTTCTTATCTCAGTAGTCATAAGGATTGTTTTGTAGATCATCATGGAGAAGAAAGACTTGTTGATATGACATGTATGCTTTATGACGTGTTTTATAGTGACGATTTGCCTCAATTTGATCAGTATGATGATGATGATTATTCTCTTCAAACAGAAGCTAATCTTGCAGACAAATCAGCATCTAGTTTGTGGGATGAGGAAGTTTGCTTACAGCGGCTCGAGTACAGTGATCAATCGATGCATATCAACTATGGAAACTATGAGGAAAGTGTAGCAGATTTGGAAGTAAGTGAAGGATCTTTGCCTTTTTGCTTTGATTCATGTCAGTTCATCAGAGATAATTTCCATGCAATCAGACACCAGATATCGACAAATCTTGATTTGGATCCTCTTGAGGGCGATGAAAACTTTGTTCCATACTTCTTATATTCAGAGTTCTAGCCCCCAAATGCCATTAATAGCCAGGTTGCACATGAAGACATAAAAGCTGGCATATATGATGAAACAATACAAGGAGATTCCTTACCTCTCCGTTTTGAATCATTTCAGTTTTTGCGGGGTAAATTGCATAGTAAATCTTCAAATTAAAAGCTTGTAGGAAATCAACAATCTCTCAATTTCGTATTGAGCAGGTCGTTAATAAGAAATCTTCCCCTGAAATGATTGATGAAATCATTTTGGATACAGAACTAGATTTGCGGCCACCAAACACAATTCAAGGTCAGATTACAGATGAAGGTGAGGCAACCGAAATACATGATTTAATAATGCAATAGGATTCTATACCCTTTTGTTACGAAGCATTTTAGTTTATAAGGCAGAATATTCGTAATATCTCTAAAGAAAAAGATGAATAGCCAATAGGATGTCATACAGTTTCAATAGATACATCGCAGCAGTCTCCTCAAGTTTTTGATGATCCTTTTGCTCATATGTTAGATTTTGTTTGCTGTAAAAATTCTTCTTCATCAGCTAACCATGCGACAAAAGAGAATGTTGATAATCATCTGTTTCAAGGGTCACCTTCATTGTCTTGTTTAACAGATTGTTCATTTCATAGCCCATACCAAAATTTGCAATCATATGAGGAGATTGATAAAGGAGGCTTTGGTTCTATTTGGAATCAACAACAGAGTTTGGTTCTTCACGAAATTCAGGAGCATTTTGACCACTCGCTGCATTCATCAGAGAAAGACAGTGCAAAAGTGAGGAAAAGTTTAATATCCAGCTATGAAGATTACTTGGACGAGAGTAGTAATGTGTTAATGGAAATCAATGGCGATGCTTATGAAGATCCTTTTGCAGTATTCTTGAAGTCATCCAGCCAATTCATGCTTTGCAAGTTTGTCAGCAGTGAACTTGATTCCAAGTTTCCATGGAAGTTTCCTTTCGATTCTTCCCTTTTCCAGCACATCAGAAAGCATTTGGGAAGAAATCAAATATCAGCCATAATGCTTACCTAGTTTCATTGGTTGTTCCATCTCACTTGACCAAGTGTTGGAAAGAGTAATTAGGGTAGGTTTGCTAAATAAGCTCAAATATGAGCATCTTTCCAGTTTGTTAGTTCGGATTTAGTCATGTCCAGTTTTATTATGGTTTTCAGTTTGAGTCTTCAGTCAAAGTCCATCTGCATAATATCAGTTTCTGTGTTTTGACTCCATAGCCCAATGGACGAAGGCATTGTCTTCTCTCCCAAATATCTGCAGTTCTTGGCACCTCCAAGGAGCTCGAGCTACCATCCCTATTGGAGCCAATGTTAGAGTCAATCTTGTTAGTCCTCTGTCAGAGATCAAAACTCTTTCTGCATTTCATTTTTAGGAGTCTCACTCCATTCACTCAGTTTCGTTCCGCTAGGGGCATGTCATAATCTGAAGGAAGGGTCTTGTCAGTCGTTTCTCCTCATGCCTTATCCTGCTGGTTTAGGTCTATTTGTCAAATCGTTTTAAAGGTCATTTACAGTTTTGTTCTAATCTCTTGGTCAGCAAAGAGTTAGTAGGTCTATGGTTTGCAAATTGTTGTTCTCAAAGTGCTTCAAAGATACTTGCAGGCCAAAGGAAGGTTCAATAATTCACTCAAATGATGTTTCTGAGCACGAAAAGATGAATTTTGGAAAACTGAGAAAGGTTTTTGTCTGCAATAGGCCATGGAAGAAAAAACTCCTTCACATTTTACACAAGTGTCATGGTTTTATAGAAATGTCAACAATACAATTGCCTTGGGAGAATTGATGCACCTCTAAAGTGACCTTGGGAACATCAAATTTCCTCCTAGCTTGGTTAGCCAAATGACTTTTGTGATGAGTAAAATGATAACTAGACAAAAATAGCTTTCCAATGAGCTATCATGAGATCCATTTGGAGTTTAGGAACACCTTCAAAAGTTGACTGCAACAGCACTATGCCTTGAGGCAGCCTCATTGGGAAAATTTTGACCAGTCTTGGGAGATTTGATTTTTGACATGGAAAATGAACTCCAAATTGAAATATTTTAGTTGGGTTGGAAAGTAGACTCAAATAAATTTCCAACGAGCTATCTTACACCCATTGTGGACACCAGGAAGGCCTCCAAAAGGCTCCTGCAAAAAGGCACAGCGCACTGGGAAGGCGTGGCGCACTGGGAAGGCGCGACGCACTGGGAAGGCGCGACGCACTGGGAGAAATTTTCCAGTGTAAATTTACACTGGCCCGGTGCACATGGGAGGTGCGGCGCACTGGGCTAAAAGGTATGAAATTCATTGAAATCTTCCTCCAAATTGAAAATTCTTCATTCCACAAGTAGGTAAAGCCTCCATTTTTGTGTTTCATCCAAGTTTGTGCTAGGGTATGGTGGCTTATGGATGCTAATGATTGAAACAAAAATTCAACCCTTACATTTTGAATTCCTCACATGTAAATTGCTGCCTAGGGTTTCAAAACTTGTTCGCCACCAAGGTTACTCATTTTCATTATCTCTCTTGTCCTTAAACCCCTTTGTTCCTTGACTCCAATTTTCCCCATCCCCTAAAGTTACTAAACCCTATCCTAAATTCCCTTTCCCAAAAATTTCAAAGGTGAAACCATAAACCCTATCCCACACATAAAACCGCTCATAACCCTCCTATATTTCCCAAACAAATCTCTCCCAATAGTCCCTAATCCCTCACTATTTTTCCCTCCCCTTACTGTCCCTCATGTCATTATTTTCTCTTGGTGACAAAGGTCAAGCACATCATCAGAGGAATTACAAGACAGTGTGAGACAGTTTGTCCACCAGCAGACATGACATCTGATCCGTCATATGATCATGAAGAAGCGACACACAGTGACTCGCCAACAGAGGTACATGCACCCAGGAGGCCTCATAGAGGTGGCAAAACATATGTGAAGACCAGCAGGCTGCCCAACGAAGCCTAAATGAGAGGACACCCATTCAGTAGGAGATAGAGGTTGATTGAGAGATTTGGCTCAAGAGGATCAACATCCACCTTGAGAGACTGCTAGAGAAGGCTGACAAGGAGAAAAAATTATTGAGGTGGATGGTTTATCACTACAGGGCATGGAACATGAGTTCAAAGGCTCGGATAAGGAATTTGAAGGCAAAATTGAGGAGAGCGACAAAAATATAAAAGAGGAAAAAAGAGAAAGATCGGCTTCAAATATTTACTGAAGCCTCTGTGGCCCAACATAGCACTTCATAGAGAATCTCCAACCCAAATTTCAAATATTTGGGGCAATTTTGGTCATTTGACGAATTTTTTTGCACAAAACAGGGTTTTTCTCCCTGTGCGCTATGCCACTGGCGCGACGCTTATGATAGGGAGGTCCAAATCACAAAAGATTCAAATTTTCAGATTCCACATAAAAAATCATGATTGCTGGTGCATGGCCAAGAAGTTTGGGCAAGTTTTGAGTCCCCAGGAGGTCAAAAACACTCAAAACATGACCTCTTTGCCCCTATTTTGACACACAAGAAGCAGTCTTGGGAGATTGAAGTTTTGGGGGGGGAAATGAGCACCAAATTTAGAAATTCCACTTGGGTTGGAAAGTATACAGGTTGCGATTTCTAACGAGTACACTTGGGCACAATTTGGACTTTATAAATTACCTCAAAATTGCCTCCAAAGTGGCGCGATGCATATAGTTTTAGGCACGACGCACAAAGACCCAAAGGCCAAAATCACTTCCGCTCCACAACATTTCGATTCGCGATTTTCTCCAACTGGGCCCGCTCATTGACACTACATCTTTCTCAGCACCTAAGGCAAAGTTTAAAAAGTATTTTCACTAAAGGTTAGCTTCTATCCAAGTGGCAAAGGAAGGCGAGTAGTCACCTAAACAGTTTGTCATTTTTGTAATGCTGCACCTGTCACTAATGGTTGGCTTCCCATTTCCAGTTTGTAATGATTTGAAAAACTCCCCAACTTTGGGTCGTTCCATTTCCCAATGGAAAATTCTATTTATTGTATGTAAAACCATTTGCAAAGGGTTGGTTGGAATTTCTGGGAGCAGTGGGAGAGAAAACTCAGCTCTGCACTGCACATTTTGGCCAAGGAATTAATAAAATGATGCAGCTCTGATTCATGAGATTCATGTGGTATGATGTTTAGCAGATGTTTCTTCTTTTTGTTTCATGTGTGTATTTGTTATGTTTTATACAGTCCATTCATAACCATTTCTAGTTGAATGCTTTAAAGTAAGAAAGGTGGAATCCAATTCACTGCTCTGCCTCGGTAAGGTATTCATGTTGTATGTTTATTCTTCTGTTTGAAAAGGATTCATTTGTTATGCCCTTTTCAACCTCTTAACAGTCTTTCCATTCCATATTACTTCAATCTTACTGCTAAACCTCCTGCCTATCTTGCCTCACGAAATGTTCTATGTCCTTGATTTAATTTCCTAGGTCAGGTTTTCCTTTGGTCCCTTACAGCCCAGAAAATTTAGTCATTCAAAAATCGCCTTTTCCACATCTATTTACTAGCCTAAAATCAGTATTTGATTTTGAGTCATCTTAGACTTTATTGTGTATTTTTACTGAGTGTGACCCAGAGAGAGCCCTCTCCTGTTTTGGTAGGGCTAGCTACCAGACTGAGCGTGGTTTGTGGTTACCCTGAATTTTGCCTTCCTTCAGCCTAAGGCAGAGGTGCTAACATAGTGGCGATTCCACTGGGGATGAAATGGTTTGCTTGTAGATTGTCTTGCCCCAGGACATATCTCAAATTCAAATCTGATAGTTGATGGTGGACAACGATCAGACAGAAGCCGACTGAAATCATTCACCTGGCGACTCCATTCACTGAAGAACACAACAATTGATACTTCATGGTGACTCCACTGGAGGACTAACTCTTTCTCTACAAAAATGGAAGGATCTTACACAAAGTTCGGGTATCCAAAGTGGAACGGTATTCAGGACCTACTCTGCTTTCTTGTGAATTACTTCTTTGCTTTCTTGAAGCTATCCTGAAAGTTTTTCAGAACTTGTTGTATGATAAAGGTGATCAAAATCTTCAATCAACCCGTTCAAAAAGCGTAAATACTAAGTTTCCCTTTGATCCTGGCTGCCTTACTTTTCCTAGATCTTATGATGATTCTCTGCAAAGTGATCAGCCTAAAGAAAACAAAACTGATCCCATAGCTCTTGTATATATTCCTATAGCTGTTATAATCCCATATAGGTATAAACCTCTTGTTTTACTTTCTGTTCTTCATGCTTTCCCCAAAAACTATGATCTATACTTGCCAAGATTTGACGGTGAAAGTAAGAATGTCAATGCTGAGCAACATGTGCAGAATGTTGAGACTTTTCTAGACCTTTTTGAAATTGATGAAGAAGATGTCAGTATAAGGCTTTTTTCTCTTTCTTTGCAAGGCAAAGTCAAGAGTTGGTTCAAAGCCCTGCCTAATGCAAGCATCACAGATTTACAACAGTTCATCAAAGTTTTTCTTGACAGGTGGAGGATCGGAAAAAATCTTTTCCTTATCGTAGAAGAGTATAATCAGTTGAAAACACTGCCAGGGGAGACAATACAATAGTTTTCAGCCAGATTTAATCAAGTTTATTATTCAATGCCGGTTGATATAAGACCCCCTCCTGGATCTGCTCTCTTGCACTACCCGGGTGCCTTTGATCCGGAAATGGAATTTCAGCTGAGAGAAAAGAATGTTGCAACACTTAAAGAGATGCAAAACAATGCAATAAATGTAGAGGCTCATTTGTTGATCAGAAGGGAAAGGTTGAAAGAAGAAGAGATGAAAAACGTGGATCCAGAGAAAACTACACCTTCAGAGGAAAAGCTTGACATTTTGGTGAGTGCAGTAGAAGAGATGGTGAGAAAAATGACTGCAAAAGATGAAAATGGTGCTCATGAACAAGTGGCTGATCCAAAACATTGTGTTTCTTATCTCAGTAGTCATAAGGATTGTTTTGTAGATCATCTTGGAGAAGAAAGACCTATTGATATGACATGTATGCTTGATGACATGTTTTATATTGACGATTTGCCTCAGCTTGATCAGTATGATGATGATGATTATGCTCTTCAAACAGAAGCTAATCTTGCAGACAAACCATCAGCTAGTTTGTGGGATGAGGAAGTTCGCTTACAGCAACTCGAGTACAGTGATCAACCGATGCATATCAGCTATGGAAACTATGAGGAAAGTGCAGTAGATTTGGAAGTAAGTGAAGGATCTTTGCCTTTCTGATTTGATTCATGTCAATTCATCAGAGATAATTTCCATGCAATCAGACACCAGATATCGACAAATCTTGATTTGGATCCTCTTGAGGGTGATGAAAACTTTGTTCCATACTTCTTATATTTAGAGTTCCAGCCCCCAAATGCCATTAATAGTCAGGTTGCACATGAAGACATAGAAGCTGGCATATATGATCAAACGATACAAGGAGATTCCTTACCACTCTGTTTTGAATCATTTCAGTTTTTGCGGGGTAAATTGCATAGTAAATATTCAAATGAAAAGCTTGTAGGAAATCAACAATATCTCAGTTTTAATGTTGAGGATGAGACAGATGGCGAAATTTTTGAGCAGGTCGTTAATAAGAAATCTTCCCCTGAAATGATTGATGAAATCATTTTGGATACAAAACCAGATCTGCAGCCACCAAACACAATTCAAGGTCAGATTACAGATGAAGGTGAGGCAGCCGAAATACATGATTTAATGATGCAAGAGGATTCTGTACCCTTTTGTTATGAAGCATTTTAGTTTATAAAAGAATCTTCGTAATATATCTAAAGAAAAATATGAACAGCCAATAGGATGTCATACAGTTTCAATAGATACATCGCAACAGTCTCCTCAAATTTTTGATGATCCTTTTGCTCATGTGTTAGATTTTGTTTGCTGTAAAAATTCTTCTTCATCAGCTAACCTGTTATGAAACCAGCTCAAGAAAAGATATAAAAGATAGATCAACGCCTTAGAATTCAGCCTCTTCGAGGGGGCAACCTCCTTTACATTACATAAATGAACAATTCTT
>APFE030165172.1:2199-13705 GCA_000404065.3 Pinus taeda | reverse complement strand
TATGGGGCACAGAAATAACAATATGTGGGTAATAGGGGCACAACAATATAAATAAGGGGTATAACTACAATAGTAATGCGGTAATCACTAGTATTATAGGGACCCAACATAACCATGCAACAAAAGAGAATGTTGATAATCATCTATTTCAAGGGTCACCTTCATTGTCTTGTTTAACAGATTGTTCATTTCATAGCCCATACCAAAGTTTGCAGTCTTGCCGTCTGTTCTTGTCGTCCGTTCTTGTCATGAGTGCCAAATTTACCAACGAAAGATATGCGCGGCCCTCGCTCCATTGCACCCTGTTATTACTGTTAGCCCTTTTGCAAAATGGGGTATTGATTATATGACCTGTAGACCTCACTTGGCCGGGGGGCATGGGTATATCATCGTTGCCATTGATTATTTCACAAAATGGGCTGAGGCGATGCCTACACTATCCGAGGACAGTCACACTGTGGCGCAATTTTTAATCAATATGTTATTTCACGATTCAGAGTCCCTCAAGCTATCGTCACCGATCATGCCAAACAATTCTGTAATCATATGATGACTGAGTTAACAACCTGGCTGGGCTTGCAGCATGATAGCTCGAGACCATACTATCCTTAGGCTAATGGCCAAGTGGAAGTCGTCAACAAAGTTCTAGTTACAATGCTTCAACGCACCGTTGGCATGCACAAGTCCAACTGGCATTTGATGTTGTTCTCTGCCTTATGGGCCTACCAAACTTCAGTGAAGGATGCCACTGTGTTCACCTCATTCCAATTGGTTTATAGTCTGGAGGCTACCCTTCCGATTGAGTGTGAGATCCCTTCTTTGAAATTACCCATCGAATTACTCCCCAACACTACTCCGGTAGAGGAATGTCTTCTCTATCTAGAATGACTAGACAAGACTCGTCGACTAGCCTCTCTAGCCATTAAAGCACAAAAGAAGAGAGTGAAAATTCACTTCGATCATATTGTCCATCCTCGTTCTTTTGTTGAAGGAGATTTAGTCCTGCTTTATGATCAAGCGAATGATAAGCTGGGGGCAATCAAATTTGAGCCTATGTGGCACGGGCCTTATATTATAAAGCGAGTTTTGAAAAAATGGGCCTACAAGCTGATTGATTAAGAAGGGAACCCTCTAGATAAGCCCTGAAATGGGCTTTATCTAAAAAAATATTATGCATGAACCCCATGCATTCTGATTTGTACATACGTGTGTTTTTAGCAGGTGTGTTGAGTGTGTGTTTTCATGTCTGGCTTGGTGTGTAGGCATAATTGTGCTTATTGTGTCTTTTTGCTTCTTGTGCAGATGTCTGGTACACCTTATGTTGGTTTTGTTGATGGTGCCTACCACAGTACATGCAACCTGTCTTTTGCGGCATGGGTGATCATCAATCCTCATGGCGAATTGGTAGACCTTCAAGGTGTTTGTCTGGGTTGTACTACAAACAATGTCACTGAATATAGTGCTATTATTGAATTACTGACCGGGGCCGTCAACCTCGGCATTCGTCCATTGGTTGTGAATCTGGACTCTCACCTTGTTGTCCACCAGCTCAATGGGCATTATTCCGTCAGAGATCACTGGATTTTGAGGTTGTGTTTATGTGTTAAATTGTTAGAAAGGAATTTTGATTTTATTACATGTCAACACATTCCAAGAAGATTAAACACGTTAACTGATGCATTAGCAAATCACGTATTAGATAGACATTTGCATAACATGTAATGAGAAAACCATATAGAAGCATTGAAAACACAATAATGAACCATAGGAATATGCATATATATATATATATCTCATGTGGCACACTGAGGCGCTCAAAAAATAAGTGTATATGTCCAAATAGAGTTTGTGTTATCCGTACATTCGAGACACATGTCTCTCAAAAAAATCAGCAGGAAATAAAACCTAGGCACCTACTGCGGTGGGTTATGCTCCCTATAGAACACCACCGCTCATGCGACCCACCTCAACAGTCGGTGCACCCTGGGTATCACCCCTACTGTATGAATCTAGAACTTTATGGGGACCTCCTCGATCCCCATGTAATCAAGGATCCCTGCCATTAGGCCCTCAAGATTTTGGGCCATTGTCTCTATCGAATCACCAGCTGGGGGAGCCAAGGCTAGTGCTATGATGCCCTATGGATCCCTCTACGCCTCTGGAGCCAGTCCTACAGGCCTCACTGGTCCCACATCTGCAAATACCATAGAGTACATCATTAGGACATATGCATGAAAATATCTAACAAAAAACACCATAAAAAACAAAATATAAAAATAGCATGATCAAGTGCTTTACCGCCATCGTCCCACTGCTCGCCAGCGGGCAGTTGCATGTTGGGGTCTCCACAAAAGTCCATTCCAGCATATGGCCAGTCCTCGATAAAGATTGTCTGGCAATCCAACCACTCACATAATAGTGTCCCCCATGACACTGCTCTTTTGCCACCCCCTCGTGGCATAACATGTGCCCACCTTGTGATCCTAGTCTCCTGCGGTCTGGGCACGTCCAAGTCCATATCCTGTAACTGTAATGCCGACACCCGCTCTAGCATGAGTGGGATCAAGATAGACCCATAGCCAAATTTTTTCATCTCCCCATGATGACAGTTGGTAAGTTGTCTCTTCATGTTGACCGTCAATGCTTCCGCCCAGTTGAACATGGTCGAGTTGAGGCGTTCAAGAGCCAACCAGCGTTGGGTCTTGGTTGCCTCATGTTGGGCTTGGGAGCCCGCTGCCCTCGTCACCATAAAGAGAACTACACGAAGAACCAAGTCTTCCACCATCGGAATTGCCACATTCCCACTCTTTTATTTGTGTGCCCGTGGGCACACTCGTGCCATTAGCATCTCTAGTGATTCACCCCCGGTTTGCTGTCCCTCTAGAATCGACCTCTCACCACGACGGGACAATCTGGTCAAGAAATATATATTCGTAGCATCGAACTCAATGTCTCTACCCCAGATTATGAATTTTCCATCTGTTGGGTTCCAGGCACGGATTATCAATTATAATAAATTGGGTTGGGCCTGAAGGTGCAGAGTAAGGAAGAATTTTAGCAACCCGCATGCACGTAAAGCATTTCAGCACCTAGCATCAGCAAAATCTTCCTCATCGTTGACATCATGAGTTCGTTCCTACCAAACAAATGCCATGATGCCCTGCATGACAAGAAAAAATGAATTAGAACTCCGTTTGTAAATTTAAATTCATAATTTACGTAAAAACTTAATTTCGTGTCGTCATCACGAATGCTTTTAAAATAGTCACGATGGCGCTCAGTTCACAGTTCGTTTTTCTCATGATCATCGCAAGAATACATCAGATTCTTGCGACGATCCGAAGGTGTTATGTGTAAATAACACTCATTCATTGCGGACTCGAGCAGCTTTCCCGCGATGACCGAGAGGCAGACTCTGATTCAAAAATCTGTTTAAATTTGCCTACCTAACACTAAATTACATAAAAAGACTACTAAAATGAAGCGCAGGGGGAAATATACTTACTTGGTGGAGGTTTTACGATGAACCATGGATGGATGAGGCCGGAATCAGCTTGAGAATTTTGCTCAGGTTGGTGCTCCAAACGCTCCAAGGTAAAATGAACAGTGCAAATGGTAAAAACAAATGAATTACCCCACCCTTTTTATAGTAATTTTTTGAAATATTAAAAATTTTACTTTAGAATGTGGGTTTTTTCCACTTTATTGCATGGTTAATTGGAGTTTTTGGTTCTTAACTATGTTTCCATATATATTAATCATTTATGTCGAATGGGTTTTACGTTTGACGTGTATTGTGTAGAACTACAGGTAGTGGAGTTACGTCATACTTTTTGTGCACTTGGTCTGTAGAGTCATCTTTAACACTCTTTTCCGACTTTAAAGATGAAAAGATAGCCGAGTTGTTCTTTTCGACTTGTTAAACAAAACGAGAGGCGGTCTGCTTTAAGCTCTTTTCCAACCGTATAAACGTGAAAAGATTGCCGAGCTTTTGTCATTTCGGGCTCATTATTGGTTACGAAATGACGTGGTTTCGATCGTTTTTTTTTACTTTTTCTGGTCGAGGTCACTAATCACGAAAAGTACTCCTTGATCATAATGGTCAAGTGGTTCTTTCGAGTATCATTTTATACTTTTTCGGGCTCGAGGGACACAAATCTATGAAAAAGGACCCTCCTAGAGTTTTCTTTTCCATGTCTTTTTCAAACTCCCTAAACATGAAAAAGACTCTAAGTTTTACCTATGTCGGACTCATTAAACTCTGACGACATTGGACTCGTCACCATGACGAGACTCGAGATTCTCCTTCCTAGGGCTCCTTAAACTATTACTAGGTTGGATTTGACCAAAGATCGAACTTATATTACAAGCACATGCTATCCCCTTCAAGCTTGTTTTCAAAAATAATTGGGGTACTCGCCAGCAATGGTGGGGGAAATTTGGAAATCATCATTGATTGTTTATGGCAGCTAGTCATTCTTGAACATCGACACTTTTTCTTCTTGTCGGGTTAGGATATCCATGCATCGTCATTTGGCCTTCCGCGGGTTTGGGTTGCCATTTAGCCTTATTCCATCTGATCCATGCTGTCTCCATCAAGCCTCTGATCCCTTGGTATCTGAATGCTGCCACCCTCCAGAGTCGTGTCGTCGACATATTCAAGAGTATAATCCTTCTGTAGTTTACATCCTTGCTCCCTCCTGTGATCCTCTGTTTTGCCATCTACTGCTTGTTCCTTATCTTGTGTCATTGATGGGGGAAACATTATGGCCCTCCTGCGACAGATTGTCTCCTGTCGACATCAGCTCATTATCCAAGAGATTGATCTAGAGATCCCCTTTGGTACCTTGGAGCTTGCATATGCCTCAATGGCAATTTCTTTGCACCTGACGGTCGACTTTCATCATTGGTCGTCGATTGGGTGATTCCACGAGTGTTTGACTTCAGCTCATTCTTCACACTTCGTGGATTGTGTTGGACAGTACCTTGAGAACCATTTGCATCATTGGTGGTTTCTCTTATGCTTGTTAATGGTTTTACTCATTGGTCGGTAATAAAGCAACTTTCTCTATCATACTCGACCTCAACACCTCTATTCGCATGCTAGAATTTGTACTATGATCGGTTGGGTTCAAGATCCCGAACTTAGATTACACATGTTCGGGCTGCGTGGGTTGGTTCGTGATTACATGACTCACTGATGGTGGTTGCGACCATACCTGAGTCTTCATGGATGGCTGCGACCATACCTTTATCATTATCATGGTCTTATTAGCTGGATGGCTGCGTCCATACCACAGACCTAGTTCGTATGTCTTTTAGATGGCTGTACCCATGCCTAGACTACATGTATTTCACTATCAGAGATATCAGTTGTACTTGTGCCTATAGGTTCTTCCAGATGGTGTTCTAGCTCAGTCAGTCTCGTAAAGCATTTCACCCCTCCCTCTCTCTCAAGCTTCATACTTTAGGGGGCATCTGTTAGACAGTAATTTGTCACTCCCTTCACTCCCAGTCCTTCTACTGTGTCATGTGTCTGAGTCAAACATGCTCATACTGAACAAATTCTCTCTTATGTTTCCAACTGACCCACATTTCCTAAGTTATCTGCCTCATCACGAGAATGGACTTAATATGCGCAATGAATGGCGGTCGTAAATAGTCTAGCCACGCTTCCAGTGCAAAAGTACATCTATTTCCCGCGACGGTCGGATTTCATGCTCCGGCGCGAGGCTATTTGCTATCTTTAGCAACAGTCTGATTGGCTACATTACCTACTAGCAATGTCAACCCTAAAGCTTAGTTATAAACTCGGGATGATCCAGATTGGGCAATTTCATTCCAACAATCAGCCTTCTGGATGTCTCCAAGCCTAGTCATTGGCATAGTTTGTGTCGCCATTCCTTCTCTGGTATGGCAGTTCCATCATTTGTGCTACCTTCTTTGGAGATATGCTCTCTCTTCCACCTTTCATGGAGACTCCTTCTCCTATTTAAACACTCACCTTTGCTATGATCAGCTAGTTGGTAAAATCTTGGATTGAGCAGTGCTATTAGTGCTTTTGAGTTTGATAGATAGCTGGTGTGGGTGTGGCAAGTGTGGGATTGTTGATAGCTTGTGGAAGGTTGTGAAGTGCCCTTAACTTTGTGTAAGAACTTATGAGTGAGAGAGAAACCTTGTATGTTGGGAGATCCATCTTCAAAGCGTGAATGCTTGAGAAATACACTGGTTGAACCCTCTGAGAAGGCTTGCGATTTCAAGACTTCGGTGGTAAGCTTGCTCTTATTTCATTATTAATACAATAAATGATGTTTTCCTATGTCTTTTATGTAATTTATTTGATATCTCATGACTTCTTGACTTTGTGAGTAAATAGATCATTGTTGTTTTCTGGTTATGTGCTTGGTTGTATTTCCTTTGCATTGTTTCAGGGTGATCACTCATTGGGGAGAAGGAAGCGAAAGCTGGAGCAATGCAACGGAACTCCATCGACCACCGATTGAGGTAGGCCTCCAACTATGACTATTTAAGGAAATCTATTGTTGATCTGTCTTTGCTGTGACTAGACCCACTCTAGGGCTAGAGGGGTTGCCTCTGTCTGCAGAGGGAAGACTTTCTTGCATCATAAATAATTATCATTTGTTGCAAAAATTTGTGCCGACACTACAACAATTATTCTGTGATTTCTGCAAATCGGTGGGCCACAATGAGTGCCACTGTCGTAGATATGAAATAATGATGGAGAGGATGCCGACATACTGAATGCAAGTAGAGACCCAGCCTTCAGATCAGGGTGTTGGGGGAGCGTGTTGAGGATATCAGGGTCGCAGACAAGGCTGAGGAGGAGGAGGACCTGGTAGAGGTCGTGGACAGGTCATTTGCTATAATTGTGGAACACGAGGCACTACGCACGGGAGTGTATGAGTTAGACACACCCATCATGTCAATACTATAGTCAGTTTGACACAAAATAGAAGAATGCCCTGTGTTGATAGCCAAGATGTAGGAGAAGAAGGCGCAACCTCACCATCCTACACAAAACTTATAGATGATGAGGCCTGAGGTTCACAAAGAGGATCCAAATGTGAATATTGTGCTGAGAAGCAAGATCACAACTGGTACTTATAAGGGAAAGCGACCTGAAGAGGATGGATGGGTTTGCAAGGCCCTAGAAAAGAAGATTGGGTTTGATTTGGAGCATGAAAAAGAGACGTTTATGGAGGCAAAGAAAAGCTTCACTGAGGCCTCTACCTTAGGAAATCAGGACAAAGTGCCAGAAAGTGGCGCGCCTATAGAGGTTGACCCCTCTATGCTTACCACAGTCTTAGAAACTTGTATGAAACTATTGCACAGTAGCAAGGCTGTGAAAGGGATACATGAGTTGATAAATACGTGTGCTAGTAAGGAGAATGTTCTTGAAGGGCATCGCATAGTCAAAAGGATTGGAAAACATAAGATAAAAACAGGGCGTGAGATGAGGCTCACCGCACAAATAGGAGACTATGAGATGGACCAGGTTATTCTGGATCGAGGACCTGATGTGAACATTTTACCTAAACATACATGGGAAAGAATGGTGAGACCTGCGGTATAGTGGTCTCCAATTCAGTTGAGGATGGCGAAATAGTACAATATTATCCCTATGGGACATCTGCATAGAGTTACCGTAGATATAAAAGGTGTGACCATGCTCGCTGATTTTGAAGTGATATAAATTGTTGATGAGAACAATCCATACCATGGGCTCCTTGGAATTGATTAGGCTATTGATATGAATGGGGTAATCAATTTAAAGAAGGAGACAATGTCGTTTGAAAGGAACTCACTCTGCGTTGTAGTACCATTGGACCCTGCAGAAGGACCGTGCTATACTGAACCAGTCCACGACTATGAGGACAATGATGATGATTTGGATCAGATCTATAAAATTACAGCGCAAGAACAAGACTGGATTAATCCGACAGTTGATGGATGGATTTTGTTGGATTTGTGGGGCCTGACCTAGTTTCAGAGTTAGTTAGCCAAACAAATCCCTACACTACCAACCCTTTCGGCATCAGCCCAAGGAGCACGGTTCAAAGTCTCACACGAAGTAGTATGGGGGGATGTTGGAACCAAGTTTCTGCACCCTGAGATGGTTGTGACGTCTGTTTATACCCTCAGCCCCTACTTTCATGTAGGTTGCTAAGCCTTAGGGCTCTCTTAGTCTACCCCTTTATTCCACCCTTTAGTAGTCTGCGAAGGTGTATGATTGACCTTCGCGCAACCCTACCCCATGATCTAAGTACTTCCATGTAGTTATGACAACATATTGTATAGGTTCCCAAGTGCTCTTAAGTGTTTTACTTATCTTATTAATCAATCACAGTTAGCACCACGTAAACTGATATCCTTACTTGCGTTCAATTAACCAATATAATCATATATATTTACACATCACATACACATTGTAAATTAAACCCAAAACTTAATATAATCATATGCATTAAAAAGAACTAAATACACAGTAATTGCAAAATACTTCTCTTTATTGATATATTTAAGTTAATACAGACTCTATCCACCCTACACACACAGCTGCAGGGGTTCACGCACTCAGCTGCAGACTTCCACCCTAAGCCTCTAGACACTCAGCTGCAGAGCCTCTACCTATACTAAGACTTGATAACACTTAAACTCCAATGCTTAACTTTTCACTTCATTCCTCACTACCAACTACTTAGAGCTTACTTACTTAGCTCCTTTTTATGTAGGTTTGAACCCTATAAAGAAATTACCTACATACAAATTCTAAAAGACAGAAAAATAAACAATGCAAGAGCATAACACATAAAACACATATACACAGATATTTTCCCCTAGATCCCAAAACCGGGACTACCAGCTTGATTTTTTCATTATGTTCCTTTCAATGTTACAATACATATTTATACATGCTAAAGCATCTAATACCATGGAACAAAAACCATCGCATCCAAAACCATGCGGGAAAATCATGCACAAAACCATAGGTAGGTCTGCCCAACCTAACATAGGGTCCAAAATCAAAATTTTCCAGGGCGCTACCCCAGACCCCATAGACTGTGGTTACATGCACCCGTTAAACCCTGTCATTCGGAAAGAGTTATTTTTGCGGACAAACCTAACCTCCCTAGGAGTCTAAGACTCTCTAGTGACAAACAAACCAAACAAGAGCAATCCTTCTCTAAACATACATTATTCTATGAGAAACCAAGTGTTTTCCGATCTTACCTTAGGTCCAACGCTTGTTGTAGCAGTCCAGCCTTGCTGATCCAGATGAGCTCCTCCTTCACTTTAAGACCTGCATACACTAACAAAGCAAACGATTACATAACACCTGAATATTCATCATAAAACAAAGCATATTCATCACATAGACCAAGGAGTACATGAAATAATTCATTAACAACAAATCATTGAGAAGAATGGACTTATTTGTATTAAGGAAACAAAAAAGGAACCATTACAACCTGAGCCTTGGTGTTCTGCAAGCTCCTCCCAGGGTCCAGCAAGAGATTTCCTCTACTTTGACAAGCTCACCCACTCCCACTATGGCAACAAGGAAGGATAGTGATCTCTCCTCACAAGTCAACAATGGAAGTCCTAATTCCAGCAGCATTTACCCTTTAGAATGTTCAGCTTTCAACCACCCCTCCTTTGGCCCAATGCCTGTATTTATAGTATTCTAGAAGAGGTTATTCAGTTCCAACATCAATGGGATACTCCCTCTTTTGGATGGGGTAGCTCCTCTCTTGATGGGATAAGCTCCTCTATCATAGGGGTGCATGAACCATCTGGAGGCGCTCAATACACGTCAAACACTCTTCTAGAAGGCTCTAGAAGTGACCACAAGTAACTTTTTAAAGATGAAACTCGCGCCTTTTGACCTTTACAGGGGTACGCACCCATCCTTTGGCTTACAGAGCGTATAAGTACGCAGCGCAGGTACAATGTGTTTGGAATGCGTACACGCAGGCAAGGTAGAGAGAACCTGCGTACCCAGAGATAAACATGATTTTAACTGAATTTCTTTCTTTTTGAAGTTTGACATGAAGAGTAGAGGTATGAGGCTTGACAAGGAGGATAATAAGACTATTGATGGAGCCATATTAACTGCAGATAGTCATGGTGACAAATTTCAGTGTAACAGATTGCCCCCTAAAGTACGAAGCCTGTAATAGATAAGGTGTTAAATCATATAGGAAGGGTGAAGTACTTTATCATTTCGAGGATCATATTGTGGAGAGCCCGGTCAGAACCTGCAATTTTCAACACAAAATACATGTATAAGATCATATCATCGCTGAGGTAGGCATTCCCATACTCAGATCAAAAACTTTAACTATCAGACTAACTATTCTGATACAGGATTGATTTCATAATACATCATAATCATAGACTCGTGTAGACACAGTATGGACGCAGCCATCTGTTTATAATTGGTCTACAACATAATGAATACAAAACTCCTCGCAGCCTGGATGGTGGAAACTAGATCCAGGGTCTTCATTTCTACTTCCCGGATTGGTATGATTCTAGCCATGTGAATAAATGAGTCGATGTCGAACATGGTAGAAACCACTTGATTACCAGTCAATGATGCAAACTGTTAACAAGCATGAGAGAGACCACCAATGATCTCAATGGTTCTCAAAGGACCCAGCACAATCCATGAGATGTGAATGAATGAGTCGATGTCGAACATTTCATGGAATCATTTGATCGCAAGTCAATGATGAAAACTGACGTCGAAGGCGAGAAACCTGTCATTGATGCATGCAAACTTCAAGGTACTGACGATTTCTAAGTCAACTCTCTAGATAATGTGCTAATGTCGATAGAAAGTGACCCATCGTAGGCAAGACCTCTTGAACACATAATGACACAACAGATGGCTTGGTGACAAATGACTGAAAGTTAATCCCCGGAACCCAGATGAAGAATGTCAATGAGGTTTAATCAACTGTGAGGCAAAGGATTTCCCAACCCAGGTGACTAAAAAGTGTCGTGTTCAAGAGTGGTAGTAAGGTTTTTCTGAGACGAAAGGATATCAAATAGGCTCATTCTTCTCATTTTTCCCCCACCATTTCTGGCAAGTACCTCTTTAATTTTTACAAGCTTGAGGAGGATAACATATGCTTGTTTGTAAGCTCATCCTTCGGATGAGTCCAACTTAGTTTTTGATGCGAACCCTAAGGAGGAGCGGTCCGTTCCTGTTTGTAATAGAACAGGTCCTTTACTGTGAAATTTTTACGAGTCCAGTATAGGAGAAACTCGGCGTTTTTCATATTTAGAGAGTCTGAAAAACTTAGAAGACTCCAGATTGAACTTTTTCGTAAAGTTGTGTCTCCTAAGCCCGAAAAAGTATAAAATAATACCTAGGAGAAACGCTTGATCTTGCGACCAAGGATATTTTCATAGTTAGTGCCTTTGACCTGAAAAGTAAAAAGCGATCAAGGACACGTCATTTTATTTCCAATATCGA
>APFE030165171.1:187297-207032 GCA_000404065.3 Pinus taeda | reverse complement strand
TCTTTCAAGCTTGCTCTGTTCAGATTCCTGAAATCAATACAAATTCGAATATCGCCATTCTTCTTCCTAACAGGCACCATATTAGAAACCCAGTTGGAATGTCAGACTGGAAAGATAATCTTGGCTTTAAGGAGTTTGTTAAGCTCCGACTTAATCTTGCTTTCCAAATTTGGGTGTATTTTTCTTAACTTCTGCTGAATGGGTTTTTGATCTGGAAGCATTGGAATAGTATGCTGGATAATAGATGTGTCATAAGTCTTTAAGTCATCATATTTCCAAGCAAAAACATGTTTATTTTTCCTTAACAGTCTAACAAATGCATCTTTCTCTTCTACAGAAAGTCCTAATCCTAAATTCACATTCTGAGGAGCTTGGTCAGTACCCAAATTTACCAATTCAAACCTTAGGGTGGAGCTTTGGATCTTTGTATTAGTTACAGGTTTAAACCTGTCTTTTATATCATAAAGATCTTCAAGTTTTACCACAGGCTTAGGAATTGCGTTTTCTTGAGGTGTTTCCTTTATTTGGGAGTCATGTTCATCCTCTTCAATGATTTGGTTGTCATAAGACTTTTTAGAAGTTAAGAATTGTAAAATATCATCGTCATGATTAAATACTCTCCAATTAGTGATGTTATCAGGAATTGAAGGCCTGAAAATCAACTCTACAGAAAACCTATCAGGGCTGTAGTCTTCTGAAGGTAGGAGCCTGGAGGCTACATTGGCTAGTAAGTCGGCAGCTGAATTATGGGACCGAGGGATGGAGGAAATGTTAAATGCCAAGAAATGTGAAGTAAGGTCTTACACAAGCGATTGGTAATGCTTAAGATGATTGGAAAGGCAATGAATTGCATTTCTAACCTGTTTAACAATAATTTCAGAATCGCCGAATACTTTTAGATATTGCACTTTAAGGTCGATTGCCTTATATAAACCATGAACTAGGGCTTCATATTCGGCTGTATTGTTAGTGCATTCGAATTCTAATCTGCAAGACAGCATTGTCTTTTCCCCATGTGGACTAACCAAGATGCATCCTGCTCCCGAGCCTTCACTAGACTTGGAGCCATCAAAATACAAAGACCAAAATAAAGGAGTATTAACAGTCATATTTACAATTTTCTCATCATCATTGAAACACCTAGACTTATCTGATTGTGAAAAATTTTCAATCTGAGATGTAAAATGATTAACTTAGAAAGGGGAGGATTGGGCAACAAAGTTGCCAAAGAATGACTCTGATGAATAATTACCCAAAATGTTGTTGTTGAAAGCTACGGGATGGTTTTCTTTCTCAAAATCGGTAACTGTATGGGTCATATGTTTTTCTTGGTCAATCTTTATTTGATTTGGCTTTCCTTTATAAGGAAGCCACATGTGTGACCAATCAGTAGAAATTTACCCATGTAATTTTTCGGACCAATCTCTACTCAAAATCAAACCGTAAAACTCAGGTATATCTGCTATAAGAATGTCAATCCTTTGTACTATTCTGGGATCAGCAGACACCCTGATAGTTACGGAATTAATTTCTCCGACGACCTGTACCTTAGTTCTGTCTAATTGAACAATATGGATGGCAGACTTCTGGGGCTCAATGTTCAATTTGGAACAAACTGAAGCTGGCATTATGTTAGAAGATGCCCCTGAGTCAATTAAACAGTTGTGCAGGTTTCTGTTGTAGATTTCATAAGTCAGGAGGAATGGTGGAGTATGAGAGCTTGACCTGTCCCCAATTAGGACTGAATCTGTAGCTTCAACCATACCTGGAGGAGATTGGCCTGAATCATTGGCAGCTTTTGAACTAGGAAGGGGAGTAGAAGGAACAGCATTCAATTCTTTAAGAAGCAATTTTTGCTGATGCTTTAGCTTGCTAAGCTCAAACATAGTTATGTTTGCCTTGGTCTTCTTCATGTCATCAACAATGTTGTATTCCATTGAATCGAATACCACTAACGTCTTAGATGTTGAAGGGGAATTAGAAGTTGAGGGCTGGTTTTGAGGGACTACTGCAGGTGCTTTCTTTGGAGGTACTTTTTCCTTCGTTGTAGTAGCACCTGCACTCCTTTTCTTTGAAGTCGCCTAGGCAGGTTCAGAAGTACTTTTACTTCTGGTGGTGACTAGGAAGGCTTCTTCTTCATTATCAGTATCAGAATTGGGGAGTATGAAATCCCACATTCCATGACACTCAGCTACTTCTTCTTCATCGTCAGTTGGTGGGGTTGCCTCTTCTTCTTCCTCTTCTTGGTCTGAATCTGCATTAGATATGACATTGGGTGGCTTTGTTTCAGTTTTCTTATAAGTCCTAAATGGTCTTTTGTTTGAAGTTTCAGCCACCTGTTTCTTTATGTCAATCATTTCGTTGGACAAAGTCTTCAGGACCTTTTGCAAACCTTCCATGTCATATGGGTCTTTTGGGCTTTTCTTCTTGGAGTCTTCTTTAAAAGACACTTTTTTAGCTTTTCTGTCTTCCAAGGAAGCTTTCTTTTCTAAGGAATTGATGCGTTTTTCCACATCAAGTGCTTCTTTCATATTTTCTGCTAAGGTAGGTTTCCCTGCCCGATCTACAAAAATGGCTATATTGGCAGGCAGGGCAGTGATATACCATTCGCTTTGGATTTGTTCACTTGGTTTGGAAGCTGTAGGGATTTTTTTGAGGAGTTTATTGAAACGAGCATTAAAGTCCTTAATAGGTTCCCTATGCTCTATTCTTAGGTTGGAGAGATCGTTTATTAAAGTTTCTAAAGACCTATCATCTCCATACTTAGTAAGAAACTACTCTTGACATGTATCCCAACTGGTAATGGAACCAAAGGGTAGGGAGAAATACCAGGATCCTGCTGATCCTTGCAAAGTATAAGGGAAAAGTCTAACAACAACATCTTCTTGTGTTACCCCTTTCAAGTTGACCGACAGCATGAAATTATTAATGTGTTCTTCGGCCTGAGTCCCATCATCTGGATTAAATTTGGGGAGCCATTTTTCAGGGGCATCTGGTAAAGGATGCAATGGTGCAGGCATATTGACCGCACCAGGTCTGGTCCATGGATCTACCATTGTAATAGTACCAGTGGTTGATACTACTATTGGGATTTTAGATGAATGGAAAGTAGATTATATTGAGGGGTGAGCAGATTGAGATGTTGAAGCTTCTGTTCCCTGGTGGACAACAATGTGTAATGGAGGAGTGGGTGGTTGACTTTGCAGATGGGGAGATGAAATGGATGATGTGGATGAAAGTTCTCCACTATCAGACCCTTCAGTATGTTTCTTGGCCCTTTTCCTTTCGGGTAAAGGGAACTCAATGGGTTTGATACCAAGCTTTCACTTTGAAGTCTGTAAGTGGATTGAATAGATTAAACTGCGAAGTCGCACTGCTTTGTGATACTTCAGATCTTTGTGGCGAAATCAAGAAGGTCTGAAGTTTGTGGATAAGAGACTGGACTTCAGGGGATTCAAGACTCAATTGTTCTAGAGTATGATGGGTGTGAGCAGTGGTAGTTGATTCCTGTTGTTCTTGATTGCGCGTTGGAGAACCAGCATGCGATCGAGAATAACTAGGAGAATTGGAGGGAGAATTACTCTTAGAATGGCTTGCATATTTGGGTTTGCTTGCCATTCACAGTCAGGGCCCTCCTTCTAGCGCCAAAAATGTTGAAGCCTCGAAAATCGCTGCAACAAAATTAGGGAAACCACCCGGTCCGGACCTTAGTACAACTCCTTTTCCGTTTGGGATAGTGGCTCCAACTGGGGGTAATGGGACCAGTTTCCCAGAAATAGATAAATGGGATGAGTGAATGTTTTGTAGATAACACTAGTGATAGGTGGAAGGCTAAAACTATTGACATAAATATAAGTAAATGGAACTATCCCGGGAATCTATTGAGCTCTAAAGTGTAGCTTTTGATGCTCTATGTCTAAAAGACAAATATATAGATGATTGTATCTTTAAGACATAGATATTGAATCATTTGAGATTGTTGTGCTTAAATAGTTAAGCACAGCGATTGAAGCGAAATTACTACACTTTATACATTCATATCATCATCATATACATGATTTAAGAGTAAAGGCACATCATATAAACACCCAATAGTGGAATGAATAAGATTTGTTGTTATAGCGCATGCATACAATCAATGATAGCAAGAATAATTACATAACAATTCACATACACAGAATGACTTTAGACAAAGATAGAAATACCATTTGAGCTGCTTGCCACTCCCAGATAATCAATTGCTATGTGTAGTTCTTCCCTTAACGCATAAACATTCCTCAATCAACGACAATAGTGCACAATTGTATAAAGAAATTTCTTCATTAAAGTAAGAACGACTGGTCGAGTTTCATAAAAGAATAAAGGCTGAAAGCACAGAGTGCAAACTCAAGTCTGTTAAGTTATTACAAAATTTTAAACGACCCTTTCTAAAAACATGAAAGGGTCCCTATAAAATATAATACTAATCTAAATATCATAAAACTAGAAAATGCTACTTAAACTGATAATCAATAAACTTTTGTTTCCTATCTCGGCTGGCGGATCCTGGGGAAGCATGGAGGATGATTCATTGAGTCGGCTGCTTTCCTTTAAATCTGAGCTGATTAATGGCGAGCATTGGCTCAATTTCCAGAGGTTTGTTGAGGCGCAAACTGAGTTGGGCAGCATAGGTGGCGTCTTGGATGTCGGGAATCATACACTGGATGGCATCTGTTAAACACTTGAGGGCGGCTCTTTGTTCATGAGGCTTAACTAGGAAGTGCCAATATGTTTCCATGTTTAAACTATTAACTCCGGTGATTAATCTTCCTCTGCCTTCTAACTCTGGATAACACGTTTGCTCCAATGCATTTTTTGTAATAATCTTTCCCGGTGTACACTGGGAAATCATGTTTGCTATGTAGAGAGTGTCGTTAACTAGATCAACTAAATTGCTAGAAGTTAATCTACATCTTGAAGCTGCTCTCTCTGCCTTTAACACCTGTGTGTGCCATTCCGTGAAAAGTATATCTTTATGAACCATAAGTATCCTGGGCAAATTGGAGGCTTTTCCTGACTTCGAATCTTGCCATTCAAGATATGCAGTAATAGCTTCATCGGCTTGATTCAATTCATCCCTAGCTTTCTCTACCTGCTCATTTATGGATGTAGTTAATTCGCAGAGTGGCTCCGCTTGAGAGATCTGTTGACACAAGAGTTTAATTTGCGATATTAGTGCATTGTTTATCAATGTTGCCTCTTGCCTGAACTCTTTTATCTGCGAATCTCCTTTTATTTTCTCTAGCTGAGATTTTATTTGAGCGATCTGCTCGTCCTTGGTTTTCACCATTTGCGCATTCGTTGCTTTCAACTTTTCCAAATCCTCCGTTAATTCGTTCTGTTTCTAGATCGTTGCCTGATCAATCCTCTGTTTCTCTGCTTCTAATTGCTGAGCCAATTGATTATTTATTTGCTGCTGCGCCAATAACTGCTCGTCTGCCTGCGCTGTCTTTTGTTGTTGTGCCGCTAACTGCTCCTCCGCTTGCATTACCTTCTGCTTTATCTTGGCTAATTCTGTTTGTAAAGTGGAGATTTCTTGGTCTTTAGTCTTTAACAAAAGACTCACCTCCGATGCTTTGTCGATGGTTGAAGCTGAATAGGCTCCAGCGTATTGTGACAATTTAGTTAAATCATCGGAGGGATCCAGCTTCTCCTTCCACACTACGTTGCCCGTGACCGTTTGTTCTGGGAAGATAGAAGGTTGATCAAGTCTTCGTCTCTTCCTCGATCGTTTTACCACTGCTCTGTGCCTTGGGCTGTAGAAGACATCCAATGGCGGAATATCTTCTACTTGTAGAATGATTTGATCGCTGGGACCTTTCGGAATTACTTCAATATCTTTAGTTTTAGGTGGGCCGCTGGTTCCACTCAGAACCTGAGATGAGGTATCATCCTGCATATTGTTGGTCTTAGGAGTATCGGTACTTTTTGAGTCTTTCCCTCCACTGATAATGGTGTCAAACTGCTGCCATTCCTTTAGCAATTCAGGTTTTGTGATAGTACCCACATTAATATCGGTGGTGGTCTATTTAGGTTGAAACTCCTTCAGCAATTGTTCTTGTTTTTTCTTTTGTTGCTCTTCCAGTTCCTTTTGCCATTTTTCGGCCTGCTCTCTTTGCTGTTTCTCCTCTTGTTCTTTGCGTTGTTTATCCTCCTGCTCTTTTCTCTTTTTATCCGCCTGCTCTTTCTTTAACCGCTCTTCCTGTTCTTTCTTCAGCTTCTCCTCTTGGTCTTTCCTCTGTTGTTCCTCCTGCTTGCCATTATGATCTTTCGTTGTGGCAGGAGGTTCCTTTGTCTGTTGCTAACCAGGCTCGCTTGATGATGTTGCTGGGGTTAGCGTTAATAACTCTAGAGGCAGAGTTTGCAACCTTTGCTCTCTAAGTTTATTAAACTCAGTTAACCCTTCATCATTGTATCTCATTTTGGTGAGTTCTTTGGCTTGACCTATTGATTCAGCTGAAGAGAACATGTCATCGAACATATCTTCTTTATGATCAAACATTGCTAACTTGGCATGTTCCAAAGCGGCATAGGCAGTTCGCTTTGGGTCAAATTCTCTATTCGGGATTGTAGCCAGATTTAAAGCTTGAATCTTTGTGGCCTCCTTTTCTGCATGTTTGAGATCATGCAGGGTAAAGACACCACATCTGAAGGGAAAAGTAGGCCAGCCCCTTTTCTTCTCTTTTTTGAGAGTCTGTGTAGTACTCTCAGCTGTAATCTGATATGCAATTTCCCTTGCCAGTAATTTATCAGGAACATATAAGGGGAGGACATGAGGGTTGGCTTGGCTGCCGAACACTCTAATATAAGTAAAATGCTCTTCTCCAAACCAACTAGCCACTGCGGGCAAATCAAAGGAGGCTAGGTAGGAGATCCTTGAAATGGGTTTATCAAAAATTGAATAATAAACGGGAACCATGAAACCATTACAAATTTGATACAAGTGGTTTTTATAGGACGACTTCCACAACTTGCGATGATAAATATGAATGGGCGAGGGGTCCTGTGCAGTCCACCTCCAACCAAGAATAGGGAATTCGGAATTGAAACATAAGGTATCCAGGATATATGCACTATAGTAGAATGGGGGAATTTTTCTCTCAGTGACTATAGTTTTATTCCTAAAGTCACTAACAGCGACTGCTAGCTTATCCGAAAGGATAGTAGCCCAATCCATAATCGTGTTGTTCACTGCCGCCTCCATAAGAGGAACCATTTCAATGGTAAAAATGGCAGAGTCGTGTAAACCCCATAATCTACACATCATTATACCCGAATAGCAATAAGGAGAAGCCAAAGAATCGACCGAGTACTTACCGGAGGATTCGTGCTTGTGTTTATTTGGATTTTGCCTCCAGTCCTTGATAGGTTTGGACTCAATCTCATTCTCGCTTGCAAACTTCTCCAAGAAGGCGTTGTTGTATATCTTCTCCGGCTTGGGCAAATGATACATTTTCCTCAGGTGTTCTGGCTTGAACGATCCAAAAATCCTTCCATCTCTTGTACTAAACGTTCTGCCCGTGATGGGGATTTCTTCAATCGCCCATCTCACCACGTCTGTATATGGGAGAATTTGCTCCCTGGCTGCTATCCTATGAAGGAAAGAATCAGCCAAATCCTTGAGAGTGCAGTCCGACTTCTTTAGTGAATCCACGGTAGCTTCTTCTACTGTCTGCGTCGGTTTCTCCGCCTCAATTAAGTCATAAGTTCCTTGCCAAGTCACTCTAGCGAGGCCTGTGCATGTTGTGTCGGATATTAGGCCTTTCTTGCTGTTTGCTGCGGCTTGTCCTGCGACTGGGGGATTGGAAGCACCTGCGATTTTCTTAGACTTCTTACCCATCATGCCCGAACTCCTGTTTATGACTGAATTCTGCACAGAGAGGCAATTTGGCGTAACATAGAGAGATAGCAATAAAACTAGCAATTGATAGCAAATGAAAGGCTGCACAGCGATATATTCAACTTTTTAAAACGGGCATGGAGATAATCCATAGAAAGATTTTTCGACTTGAATCCATTAAATGGCCGTATAGAACTTGCCACCTTATAAATTCCCATTATATCAATATTCGATCGAAAGATCTTATTACGCATGCAATGGACGTATTGGCGGCCGAGCGGGGGTGATTATGCCTTAAATATGATTAAATTGAGCTTTCCAATCACTTTAACGGCTTTCTATGGAAAACCGTGCCTTATCACATCGCATCGGAGGTTATAACAAGTCTGCCTTTATAATGTGCATCGCATATCGCCGATCGCCGATTGCGATATCGCATCGGCGAAAGACTTATGCGTATTAAGGCTTTAAACAAGGGGACCCGCCGATTGCCGATCGCTGATTACGATATCGCATCGGCGAAAGGCATATGTGCAATGTGACTCATACAAAGGGGACCCGTTGATTGCCGATTGCCGATAGCTTATCGCATCGGGGGTATTGACATGGGGCGCTTTCGGTAGTGTATTGGGTATCGCCGATCACCAATCGCCGAATACTATATCGCATCGGCGGAAAGCCTTGTGCCATTTTGTTGCATCCCTCATGTCATTGCGATATGCGATCTTGCGATTGCTTTATCGCAATGATCGAATATTTGATTTATTTCTTTTAAATGGATATTGCTTTAAAAGGGTTTTTTATAAAGCGCTCCTTTGATTATCGGATCTTTCATTAAGTGAAAGTTTTGATATCAATTTTATTTTAAAGGGACCCATTTCACATTTTAATGTTTTATGAATAAAAATAATATGAAATGGGGGGTTGTTTGTAAAGCACAACAGCTAGTAACTTGGTTTTCACAACTAGATTTTATATTTTTTCTTTATTATTATATTCAATTATTTGTTCATCTATACTACCCTACCCTATCTAAAAATGGAAGGCCTTCCTCAAGTATAGGAGTAATTCCTGGGCATCCATTTACGAAACAAAATATCTATAAAAATTATATCCGAATATGAAAAAAGTACCCCAAGGAATGTAAGGATATGTGAATCTAACTATTGATATCGATCAAATGTCAAGAATTGTAGGCTAACCGCTAGTAGGTTATGAGGTTGTGTTATAATAGGGCCATTAGAAGGAAAACTGGTTCCATTATTTTTTAGTGCATCTTGTTCCATAGAAAATCAAAGTAGCCGATGGGGATAGGGATAGAGAACATAAAGATGATTTGTTCACTGTAGTAGCCCATAGACCACGAGACTTACTTCTTTTTATTAGTGGCCATTTTCCATTCAGAGAAACAGAGCAGAGTAGCCTCACCTTCCAGTTGGGTTTTCTCCTGAAAGGGTTTCCTAGGTAATATCTTGTGTCAATAATGGTATGTGATTTTATATTTCACTGTTATCTATTTTCTGCATAATTATAATTTTCATGCATATGCAATAAACAATAATTTCCACATCTAGAAATCTAAAGAGAAATAAACCATCATAGTGAATATTTTTAATTTTTAAATATAATTTGTTGAATCTATTCTGGAAAATTGTCCATTGGAATATCCACGGTAGTTTACAAATCATATTGGTATCATAGCAAGTTTTTTTGGGTATATAGTGGAGATTTACAGGAGACCTTGATCGGTTCAGTCAAAAGTCATAAAACCCCATCCATAGTCAATAATATATGAATAAACTTCGTGATATTGCACAGTAGAGGTTTTTGCAGTTGGAAGCACAAGTTACAGATATAAACTGTAACATGAATCTCCTCATGGTGGCCCTGACCAATAGGCTCATGCTATTTAGAGAAGATGGGGGTTCTAATGCAAAGGTCTAATCAAAGGGAAGATCCTAAGATCAAGAAGAAATAGGGAAGGTGGAGAAGAAAGAAACTGAAAGATAACAACCCAATTCAAATGTCTTGAACCATTCACTATCCCTGTTCTAAATGGAAGTGAATGTCAAGATCAAGTTATATCAAGGTGAGATCGTTGGTCTAAAGCTAAAGAAATAATTGCATAAATTATAATTTTATTTTGGTGTTCATCTTAACGAGGAAGAATAGAATATTTCATTTGTGCAACTGAAATTCGAGGGTCATGCGTTGACCAAGTGGAAAATACACATGAAGACCTTGAGGATGGAGGGAGATCCTCGAGTGACTAAGTGGGAAGACTTTAAAACCCTAATAAAATCATAATTTTACTCTATCAAGTATGTAGAGGACGAGTCTTGAAAAATGTGCAACAAGAAATGATAAATTTAGAAAGTGCTAAAAATAGCACTTCTAAAAATAACAGTTTGGCCAATGAGCATTTTGGCCACCTTGGGTGAGAGGTGAAACTGCGAAAAATAACATCTTCTAAAAATAGCATTTCTGGGTCCCTTCCTATTTATAGCAGTCCCTTGTCTATCTATAGGAATTAAATTCAAATTCGGTCTTACCAACATTTTGGAATATTAATTAATTAATTCGCCATGAGTTAATTAGTTAAGGAAAAGCAAACTTGAAGTCTTTGTGAGAACATGCAATAATTTCTCCACTAATTGGGGAATGTGTCCTTGATTTGCTCTACTGATTGAGGAATTAAGGATGAGTTTCTATATTGAGAGGATCAGTTGACTTAGTTTAACTTAGTCAAGTTCAGTTAGATTAATTTAACAAGTTGTTAAATTAATGAGATATAGTTTGTTGATGCTTGCATGCATGTGACAACTATTATTTCTAGATAACTGTGTATTCACTCATGGATAAATGATGCATGTCAGTTCAGATAGAGACCCAGTTGAGATCAGAGAAGGGATAGTGTACTATCAGTTGGATGAATATTTTTCGTATAAAGGAAGTTCATCCATGATGAGGATTTATCTCCTTCAAGTTTGTGCAATTAGATCAAAGGTTAGTGAGTGTGTGAAGAGGCCAATTCACACAGGTGGCAGCACTAGACCCCAAGGAAACCTGCACAAGGAAATAGGAGGCTTGGAGGGCAGAGGAGAAGGTTTGTGAGAAGTCTTTGACTGTCTATGAGCAGCATAGGAATTGTACTAAGAGCTGGATTATTTTCGAGTTAAGGCTTTGTGTAATCCGGACTATATTTCCACTTGTATGATAATACAGAGATGGGGTTTTAGGCAGGTGCTTTCCCCAGGTAAATTCTTCTGTGTTATGTGTGATTGATTACTTCTTATCAGTTATATGTGTTCTTATTGATGTTGCTCACAGTTGATTAAGCTTCTGCTAAATTGTTTGTAGAAGTAGATCAAGTGTTTTGCTTTAGTACATTGCATTACCAGGTGATTCTACAGGTGGGAAATTTCTACATGGTATCGGAGCTAGCTGATTTGTAGAAAAAGTTCTACATGGTATCAGAGCTAGCTGATTTATAGAAAAATTCTACAAAATTTTACATGGTATCAGAGCATAGGTGATCAAGGAGAGAATAGTATACTGAGAGGAGATTTCAAAGCTTTGAGTTTTGGCCGAGAGTTTGCAGAGCAGATATGAAACATTTTGTACAAAAGTTTCAGAAATAAATAGCATATTTGGATTCTTTGTGGAAAAATACCCAAAATCAAAAAAACAATTAGTTGAATCGGAGTTCGGATGAGGGAGATATCACTGATTTAAAATCAACTCTTTTTCTAGAAAATTTCGTGACGGTGGGAAAGTGGAAATAGATTGGTGTGCTAGCCAAGAACCTGTATGCACTTGAGGTACAAGATGCATGCAAAGCCTTGAGGAGCAAGGAAAAGGTTAGATACTTTGTGGTTGAGAGGGAGAGTAAATTACCTCTCAACATGCAAAGCCAGAAGAAGTCTCAGACAATTGTGGAGCAGCCATGATTGGTGCAGCAACTTCAGGAGGTTGTGGAGCAGCCACAATAGGGGAAGCTGAGTGGAGATCAAGTAGAGATATCTACTCATGCAGAGACCTCTAGTAGAGGAAAACTTCGATCCAGGTGGGTAGAGGGATCACATGCCCCCATACCTCCAGGTAGGAGGTGGGGCGATATAGAGTGATCGTCCCAAGGAGGAGGGGCAGGATCCTTGAGGTACCCAACCTCTTGGATGAGAGCTTGCTACGGGAGACCCGATGTGAAGTAGCAGGAACTGAATGATTAGGTAGAGACAGATGCGGATGGAGCGGCAGAGAGAGCTACAGTGCAGGGAATCCCAGGACAACGCAGAACATGTAGGCTACAACAATGCGAGAGGCACAAGTGTGTTGCACAGTGTAGGGTAGCACAGAGAAGGGTGCAATGGTGTAAGATGCGTGGAGATGTTACAATAGTGTAGAGGACAGAGAGGGAGCACTTGTCAGCAGCAGGTAGAGCTTCAGCATCAGAGTATGTTTCTAGCCCAACAGAGGTCAGTTGGGAGTTTTTTTGTTCTGAATGTTGTTGAAGCAACTACACTTGGTAGATATGTTGCATGCAAAAAATTCCAGAGTTACAGGATCAGGTTCAAGAGGAAGCCTTTCTTGTTGAGAGGGAGTGTTGAAAAATGTGCAACAATAACTGCTAAATTTAGAAAGTGCTAAAAATAGAACTGCTAAAAATAGCACTTCTAAAAATAGCAGTTTGGCCAATGAGCATTTTGGCCACCTTGGGTGAGAGGTGAAATTGCTAAAAATAACATCTTCTAAAAATAGCATTTCTTGGTCCCTTCCTATTTATAGTAGTCCCTGGTCTATCTATAGGAAGTAAATTCAAATTTGGTCTTACCAGCATTTTGGAATATTAATTAATTAATTCTCCATGAGTTAATTAGTTAAGGAAAAGAAAACTGGAAGTCTTTGTGAGAACATGCTAATGGCAGAAGTGTCCTCAGACACGTAATTTTACTAATCAGAAAAAAATAATTACATAATTGATTTTGCAAGAGTTTACACCCGAACATCCAAACACTCTTGCAATGAGCTATTTATAAGCTCCATGTCCTAACTACCTCTAATTATGGATCACTTATTAAATAACAAGTGTCCATTTACAATAAATGTTATTCAAACCAACTAGCTAACAAATCTCCTAGAATAGAGCCTAAGATACGACACATTTGGAGAGTCATATCTAGCTACAACAATATACTAATTCTAAATAATTAAACATTCTAGAATAATAATTATTAATTTAATATCTTAAATTAATAATTATTTTATTCTAATTTTATAACCTATGATAAGATTGTATTTTTGGATCATTTAACATTCCCCAATATGATCCAAAGATACATTACAACAAATGCCAAGTTTATCCCTGAACTTAGTAAATTTTATTCTACCAAGCAGTTTCGTGAAAATGTCAGAGATTTGATCTTCAGAAGGACAATACACTGGCTTGAGGACATTTTTGGCAATGAGAGATCTGATATGATGATACTTGGTGTCCACATGCTTTGTCCTTGAATGAAAAACTGGGTTCTTAGCAAGTTTGATGGTTGACTGGCTGTCAATAAATAATGATGTAGCTTCTGCTTGAGAAATGCCTAAGTCCTGCGAAATTCTGCGTAACCAAACAATTTCACATGCTGCTTCCCATGCTGAAATGTATTCTGCTTCTGCTGAAGAAATGGCCACTGTAGCTTGTTTCTTACAACTCCAAGATACTGTTGTTGACCCCATGCTCATTAAATAATCTTATGTGGATGCTCCATCATCAATAATTCCAGCAAAGTCAGCATCGGAATATCCACCAAGTACAAATTTTTTAGTCTTTGTGTAAAGAAGACCAAAATCTTTTGTTCCTTGGATATATCGAAGAACTCTTTTGGCTACATTCCAGTGGTTGTCTCATGGTTCCTGCATAAAACATGAAAGAATATTGACTGCATAAGATAGATCAGGACGAGTATTTGTCAAATAAATCAAGCTTCCAATCAACTGTCTGTAAGTTGTACTATCCACCTTTTCCCCCCCTTCAAATTTTGAAAGTTTCAAGTTTTGCTCCATGGGGGTGAGAACGGGCTTGCAATCCTGCATACCAAATCGCTGAAGAACCTCTGTTGCATACTTACTCTGAGAAATGAAAATATGATGTTGACGTTGGAAGACTTCAACTCCAAGATAGTAGTGAAGTAACCCCAAATATGTCATCTTAAAACCGGCATGTAACTCCTTTTTCACCTGTGAAATATGATCTTCATGATTGCCAGTGATGATCAAATAATCTACATACATAACAAGAATGACCAAATATTTTCCCTATTGTTGCACATAGAAAGTATCATCAGATTCACTTCGTTGAAAACCAACTTTCTTAAGGTATTCATCCATCTTTGCGTACCAAGCGCGGGGAGCTTGTTTTAATCCATATAAAGCCTTGATCAATTTGCGGACTTTATGTTCTTGTCCTTCAACTTCAAAACCTAGCGGTTGGGTCATATACACTTCCTCCTGTAAATCCCTGTTGAGAAAAGCACTTTTCACATCCATTTGATGAACTTTCCATCCTCTCTTAGCAGCCAATGCAAGTGTTAATCAGATGGTGTTCCATTTAGCTGTAGGAGCAAAAGTTTCCTCATAATCAAATCCTTCCTACTGCGCAAAACCTTTTACGACAAGTCATGCTTTATACTTTTCAAGTTCTCCCTTTTGATTATACTTAATTCTGTAAACCCATTTGCATCCTATTGGTTTAACATTTGTTGGAGAATCAACAAGTTTCCAAGTGTTGTTATCAAGTACTGCCTGATATTCTTCAACCATAGCTTATTGCCATTCTTTATGTTTTACTGCTTCTTTGTATGTGGAAGGTTCAATAAAATCATTTGCTATCAAGGCAAAATTGCCTCACTTCTATGTGCCCTTCTGGTGCCTGTTTTATTCTGCTCATCAGGATTTACATCTTTCAAAAGTTGAACTGCCCATTTTGGTAGTTGGTGCTCACTTGTTTGCGCTTCTGTAAAGTCTCCATCATTGTAAAGAGAATTAATATAAACCGATGTCCGTCGTTCAGGTGAAGAGTGTGGAGAATCATTGTCAGAAGAACTGCTGCTGCTTGGAGATGCGGATGAACTGCTAGAAGACCCAGATGATGTTGTTGATGTAGATGGACTGGATGACTCATCTTCAAAGGAAGGAAAATCAAGTTCATACCAATTTGGTGAAGTTGGTTGACTTTGCATTTTTCCATTTCATTTACTTCCCTTAGTTTCTAACTTGTTAAGAAGATTTTCGATTTCTTCAGCACTTTTACTCTGAGTTTCATCAAAAATGGCATCCCTGCTCACAATGAATTTTCCATTGGTCAAAAGACGATACCCTTTCTTCTCATCAGAATAGCCAATCATTGTGTATTTTAAACTTCTTGAGTCAAGCTTAGTTCATTTTTCTTTCGGAACTAAGGCATAACATACTGATCCAAAAACTCTAAGATGTTTAACTTGAGGTTTGAAACCAAACCAAGCTTCATAAGGTATGATTCTGTCTAAAGAAGCAGTTGGAGATCTGTTTCTTAAGTAGACAGTTGTATGTATTGCTTCTGCCCAATATGTTGAACTTAACCTTTTGAAAGTTAACATGGATCTCGCCATTCCTAACAAGGTACGATTCATTATTTCGACTACTCCATTTTTCTGTGGAGTGTAAACATTAGTAAGATTTCATCTTATGCCATTTTCACTACAATAAGTTTTGAATTCATTTGAAGTGAATTCTCCCCCATTATCTGTCCTAAGAGTACCTATCTTTGTTTTGACTTCATTTTCAACAAGTTGGCGGAAAATTTTAAACTTCTCAAATGTTTCCGACTTGTTCTTCAAGAAGTTAACCCAAGTCATTCTGCTAAAATCATCAATGAATAGTAAGAAATATTTGCAACCACCAAATGAAGTTTGTAGTGGTCCACAAACATCACTGTGAACTAGTTGTAGCCGCCTGTTTGCATGCCATGAACTTGTTGGAAAACTTTCTCGACTTTGTTTGCCATAAATGCAAGCTTCACATTTTGCATTTTCCCTTTTGAAAGTGGGGAGTCCTTTAACCATTCCTTGTTTCTACAATTGAGAAAGACTCTCAAAATTTAAATGTCCATATCTTACATGCCTGATAGTCTTACAGGTGAAATACCTGTACTTACTGCCCCTGCAAAATTAGAATGCCTTGGAATAACTGTCCCTTTCATCCATAACAGTTTTCCATATTCATATCCTGTCATGACAGTTTTTAAACTTTGTTTAACTAAATTAATCTTGACTAAACCATCTTCCATAATCACCTGATGTCTTGCTTGTCGAATCATGACTAAAGAGAGCAAATTTTTCTTAAAAGTTGGTACATACCGTACATTGGAAATCATTTTTTCACCAATGCCAAGGAGAAAAACTTTAACTGCTCCTTTTCCATAAGGATTATGTTTTGTGTCATCTGCAAGAAAAATGGAATTAAGTTGGAAATCTTGAAAATTCCAGAAAAAATCACGTCGACAAGTCATGTGTTGAGTTGCCTCGAAATCCAAGATCTAGGCATATCCATAATCACTTCTAATATGGGATGAAAGTTGTGATTATGGTGAGGAAGAAAAAACATATTCTGAGTTATCATCATCTTGATCGTTTGCGAATTGTGTTGAATGCTGTTGAAACTTGGGAATTTTATTAAGTGAAGTTCGACAATCTTCAGCGTAATGTCCAACTTTGTTACATCTTTGACACACAATTTGACTTAAGTCTCTTCCTCTTCCTGAAGATTGTCCTCTTCCTCTGCTTTGACTTCTATGTTGAGATTGTTCTCTACCTTGATTATTATTTCCTTGTCCTTGAAAATTGCCTCTTCCTTGGTTGTTTCCTCTACCTTGAAAATTACTTCTTCCTAAATTGTTTCCTCTATTAAAGTTGTTTCCTCTGCTTTGGCTTCGACCTCGACTTTGTACATTATGTGCTTCTTTATTCTGATTGCCTCTGCCTCTACCTTGAGAACTATCTGTTGATGATTTACTAGTGCTGGCCTCTGTGAGAAAAACATCTTCACCAACTTTCTTCTTCTTCCCAAAGGCTTTATCATGTTGAGTCAACATTTCACAGAGTTCATCAAACTTTAGTTTCTCTAATTTCCCAATTAGTTGTAGAGTCTCCAAAAAATGTGTGTAGGAAGAAGGAAGTCCAGCAATTACAGTTGTAAATGAGAGTGCCTTCGATGAGACGGTGCCATGTTTTATAAGATTTTGTGCCTTCAAGTTTGTTGGAATCAGAAAACAAACTAATCAACTTAGACATTGTAGCGTTGAAGCTTCGCACCAAAAATCAAAACAAAAATGTCAAGATGGGCAACACAACACTCAACACACCACGGAAAAAACACGATCTATCGGGGCTTGGCCTTGACCCTCGTATAGTCGTTGACGCAGGAGAAAAATAAATGAGCTTTGCACTTGGCTCTAGTCAATTTCTCAAAAATTTACAAGGTAACTTTCAAAATTTGACTTTTACAATGATACTCTTGCAAGACCTGGTAAAAAAAAAAGTTACCCCCCCTCAAAGTAAAATTACTTTGAGTTACAATTATCCCTTCAAAAAAAAAAAAAAATACAATTAAAATCCCCTTATTACTCCAAAAAATTTACTGCCTGAAACATTTACAAATAAGAGAAAATTCCTTATCTCTCCAAATTACAAATTACAAAATAAAAAACTTTATAATTCACCACATAATCCACTAAACCAGCCAACCTAAAGCCTTTCTTAATAATACCTTTTGAATATTACACTGCCATGTTTTGGATCCATCCTAACAAATACGAGAGTAAAACTTCAAACTATGACTGTAAATGGTTTGTATAAACCTACTTGATAAGGCCTTAAGTGAAAAAAACTGATCAGCTCTTAAAAACAACCCAACAACAACGCAAAGAGTACAAAAGTCAATGTATAGTTCTTGCGCTTTTCTTGCCTGGAAATTTGAATTCTCTCAAACTATCACCAAATGCGCTGTCAAGAACACAACATGACAGCATCCCTGTAAACTTTGGAGACGTATCTTTGCTGGAGACAGCCAATTTCAATGTCGATTGAGAGAACCGTTAGAGATTTCAATCTCTGTGTATGATTGAGAGAACCATGATAGATTTTTTTCTTGAGGCAGCCAATTTCATTTTCAATTTAGAAAACCATTACAGATTTTGCTGAAAACAATGCTGGAGAAGGTGGTTTTGAAGACTAAAAAGTATGGTAATGACAACTCTCTTTTGTCCCTGCCTACTTTCCATTTCTTGTTTTCTCTTCTTATATTGTATCGCCATGGATTCATGGCCTGCAAATTTTTAATCATCATACTCTCTGCAATAATGGCTTCAGCCACAATGAACTCCGTGAATGCCCAATAGCCGAATGACAGTACGGACGTCACCGAATTTATCGAATCGTCTTGCAAGGTGACTCGGTATCCACTCTCTCCATATGCCGGATCTATCAATACCACGCTGAGCGACCTGGTGAAGCTGGCCATGCAGTTGAGCCTGGATAATGCACTCAGTGTTACCAATTGGGCAGACGACTTG
Source organism: Pinus taeda (assembly GCA_000404065.3). Classification (NCBI taxonomy): domain Eukaryota; kingdom Viridiplantae; phylum Streptophyta; class Pinopsida; order Pinales; family Pinaceae; genus Pinus; species Pinus taeda. Next base: position 188,556 of record APFE030165171.1, on the reverse strand, counting down.
AAAGAGAAGAAGTTTCCTTCACCAATCAAGCTGGAGAGCAGTTTGCACTAGCCAATGAAGTGCCTTAATCAACAACAAAACTGTCACCGTTGCCAAATAAAATTATAGAGAACTCGTCGCGGAAAAATAGTAATTGCAAACAAAATCTCCATAACCTCTCGCCATGACTACTTATGTAATTTGGAATAGGATTTGTTGGCCCAAGGAGGACATGTAGGTGATGTTGGTGGGGGATGTTGGATTTACCAGCGCAATTAAAGCACAAAAAACATTAAATTACAGGAATTTCGTCAGTGAGATTATTTCCATTCAAACACAGAAATCTTAGGGAGTTGAGTTTTCGAAGTGAAGGAGGAATGTCTTCACAATCATTGCACAATAGCAGTAAAAGAAATCCAATAGCAGAGGCAACTCATGGCACCGTGACTCGGCATTACTACGTACATCAGAAGGGAGGTGAAACTAGCATGAACAACATTGCTTCTATTTTTGCATGAACACGTGGGCTTGCACACAGGGTAAACTGGACGAAAATGCAAGGCTTCTTGAATTTGCAGAGAAGCTGGAAGTTGCTTGTGTAGGAACTGTTGAGGCCGGGAAAAATAAATAAATAAATAAATAAATAGATAAATAAATTAAATAAAATAAAATAAAATAAAATTGACAAAAGACTTGGCAGAAATTGAAGCTGAGAAAGTAATATAAATTCAAGACAACGATTTTGATTATAATTCAAAAAATTGATTTTCAGATTTAAAAATCTAAAATCAATAAAATAGTAAAATTTCTTCTCTTTTGAACAGAAACTTGACAAATTTCATACCAGTCATTTGCTGAACAATTCAATGGAGTTTTCCAAAAACCTGTAGAGCTGGAATCTCCTTCTCAAATCAACTGCAGCATCACTGGAGCTCTGATACCACAATAATGGTAGAAGTGTCCTCACACACGTAATTTTATTAATCAGAAAAAAAAATAAAAAAAAATAAATAAATAAATAAAAAATAAATAATAAATAAATAATAAATAAATAATAATTAATAATTTGATTTTGCAAGAGTTTACACCCGAACAACCAAACACTCTTGCAATCAGCTATTTATAAGCTCCATGCCCTAACTACCTCTAATTATGGATCACTTATTAAATAACAAGTGTCCATTTACAATAAATGCTATTCAAACCAACTAGCTAACAAATCTCCTAAAATAGAGCCTAAGATACGACAGATTTGGAGAGTCATATCTAGTTACAACAAT
>APFE030165171.1:175908-186089 GCA_000404065.3 Pinus taeda | reverse complement strand
AAGGAGAGAATTGTATACTGAGAGGATATTTCAAAGCTTTGAGTTTTGGGCCGAGAGTTTGCAGAGCAGATCTGAAAATTTATGTACAAAATTTTCATAAATAAATAGTAGATTTGGATTCCTTATGGAAAAATACCCAAAATAAATAAAAAATCGGCTGAATCGGAGTTCAGATGAGGGAGATATCGCTGATTTAAAATCAGCTCTTTTTTTAAAAAATTTCGTGACGGCGGGAAAGTGGAAATAGATTGGTATGCTAGCCAAGAACCTGTATGCACTTGAGGTACAAGATGCATGCAAAGCCTTGAGGAGCAAGGCAAAGCTTAGATACTTGGTGGTTGAGAGGGAGAGTAAATTACCTCTCAACATGCAGAGCCAGAAGAAGCCTCAGACAATTGTGGAGGAGCCACGATTGGTGCAGCAGCTTCAGGAGGTTGTGGAGTAGCCACAATAGGGGAAGCTGTGTGGAGATCAAGTAGAGACATCTACTCATGCAGAGACCTCTAGTAGGGGGAAACTTTGAGCCAGGTGGGCAGAGGGATCACATGCAGCCATACCTCTAGGTAGGAGGTGGGGCGATATAGAGTGATCATCCCAATGAGGAGGGGTAGGATCCTTGAGGTACCCAACCTCTTGGATGAGACCTTGCTATGGGAGCACTGATGTGGAGTAGCAGGAACTGACTGATTGGGTAGAGACAGATGCGAATGGAGCGGCAGAGAGAGCTACAGTGCAGGGAATCCTAGGACAGCGCAGATCATGTAGGCTACAGCAATGCGAGAGGCACAAGTGTGTTGCACAATGCAGGGTAGCACAGAGAAGGGTGCAACGGTGTGAGATGCATGGAGATGTTACAGTAGCGTAGAGGTCAGAGAGGGAGCACTTGTCAGCAGCAAGTAGAGCTTCAGCATCAGAGTATGTTTCTAGCCCAATAAAGAGGTCAGTTGGGTTTTTTTTATTCCGAGTGTTGCTGGAGCAACTGCACTTGGTAGATATGTTGCATGTAGAACATTCCAGAGTTACAGGATCAGGTTTGAGAGGAAGCCTTTCTTGTTGAGAGGGAGTGTTGACAAACGTGCAACAATAAATGTTAAATTTAGAAAGTGCTAAAAATAGAACTTCTAAAAATAGCAGTTTGGCCAGTGAGCATTTTGGCCACCTTGGGTGAGAGGTGAAACTGCTAAAAATAACATCTTCTAAAGATAGCATTTCTTGGTCCCTTCCTATTTATAGCAGTCCCTAGTCTATCTATAGGAAGTAAATTCGAATTTGGTCTTACCAGCATTTTGGAATATTAATTAATTAATTCTCCATGAGTTAATTAGTTAAGGAAAAGCAAACTTGGAGTCTTGGTGAGAACATGCAATAATTTCTCCACTAATTGGGGAATGTGTCCTTGATTTTCTCCACTGATTGAGGAATTAAGGATGAGTTCTATATTGAGAGGATTAGTTGACTTAGTTTAACTTAGTCAAGTTCAGTTAGATTAATTTAACAAGTTGTTAACTTAATGAGATATAGTTTGTTGATGCTTGCATGCATGTGACAACTATTATTTTCATATAACTGTGTATTCACTCATGGATAACTGATGCACGTCAGTTCAGATAGAGACCTAGTTGAGATCAGAGAAGGGACAGTGTACTATTAGTTGGATAAATATTTTTCCTATAAAGGAAGCTCATCCATGATGAGGATTTATTTCCTTCAAGTTTGTGCAGTTAGATCAGAGGTTAGTGAGTGTGTGAAGAGGCCAATTCACACAGGTGGCAGCACTAGACCCCAAAGAAAACTTTACAAGAAAATAGGAGGCTTGGAGGGTAGAGGAGAAGATTTGTAAGAAGCCTTTGACTGTCTATGAGTAGTAGAGGGATTATACTGAGAACTGGATAGCTTCCGAGCTAAGGCTTTGTGTAATCTGGACTATATTTCCACTTGTATGATAATACAAAGATGGGGTTTTAGGCAGGTGCTTTCCCCGGATAAATTCTTCTGTGTTATGTGTGATTGATTCCTTCTTATCAGTTATATGTCTTCTTATTGATGTTGCTCATGGTTGATTAAGCTTCCGCTAAATTGTTTGTAGAAGTAGATCAAGTGTTTTGCTTTAGTACATTGCATTACCAAGTGATCTTCAGGTGGGAAATTTCTACATGGTATCGGAGCTAGCTGATTTGTAGAAAAAGTTCTACATGGTATCAGAGCTAGTTGATTTGTAGAAAAATTCTACAAAATTCTACAACGAGTGGATCAGGTGGCACTATTTCAAGTAGAATTATGGGTAGAGTGTACAGGAGTACACCATAGAGTTTAGAAACATGGCCATAATGTTGGGTATTTCCCAAAATAACCTAGATGGACTCCTCAAGTATTTGGGGGGTCTACACATCCATCTATGAAAGAAAATGATATTTTTCAAGCCCATATCAATGGAAAAGGCTTATGTATAGGCACAATACCTGAAGAATATAGTCCTAAAAAAGGGAAATTAATTGGAATGAATAAAAAGGAGAAACAAGACAGTTCTAAGGATGGGAAGAAGAAGTGGAATGGGGGGAAATATAAAAATACAATGGCCACAACAACCACTACAACTGTAACATTGATGGTCATACAGAGGAGAAGTGTTGGAAGTTGCATCAATAACTTAACCTAGAGAACAAAAAGAAAGATAATAAGAAGAAAAATATTATGGCCACTGATTTGAGAAACTAGATTGAAGGCTACTCGAACATGGATGAGAATATTTTTTGTACATCAATGCAAAAGGAGGTAAATATGAGTAGCATTCAACAATATGAAGAGAAATAAAAGACAAGGCTCTTCCATATAAAGATATAGGTTAAAAAGACAACGATTGATGCTTTGTTTGACTCAGTATCATAAGTGAAACTCATTGCAACAAATATAGTTAACAAATTGGGATTGGAAGATGGTGATTATTCAACCCGTTATCCATTGGGATAGGTAAATAAGGATATATAGATAGAGGTAAGAAAAATGGTGCAAAATTATATTTGCTATCAATGCTTATTTTTATGATGAAGTAGAACTAGATGTAGTTTCTCTTGATGTATGCAAAGTGGTGTTTGGAAGTCCCTACATGTAAAAGAAAGATCATATAGAGATAAAAATGGTATGGGCTCATTGCTGGTAAGTGCCAACCAAGCCAAGAAATTGATCAATTCAAGAAAGATGTATGTTTTACTAATTTTAAGAGAAAATCAACCTGTAGAAGAGTTAGTAAGAGTAAAGGAATCCCTAGAGGTGTGTACTAAGAAATAAAAATAAAAATTGGAAGAGTCAATACAAACATATAGGGATGTGTTGTAGGAGCCTAAGGGGTTATCACCCAAGAGTGAAGTGGAGCACAAGAGAGAGAGGAGAGGAGGGAAGATAGAGAGAAGGATATAGAGAGGAATATAATGACATAGTTGGATGACAGAGAGGGAGAGAGTGATGGGGAGAGAGAGAGAGGGAGGTGGGAGAGAGGGAGGAAGGAAACGAGAGAGGACTTGAGAGAGAGAAGGAGAGATGGAGGGAGAGAGAGATGGATTTGGAGGGGTAGAGAGAGGGAGGGAAGAAGAAATACATAAAGAGAGAAAGGTGGAGAAAGAGAGAGAGAGGAATAAGGGAGAGATTGAGAGAGAGTGAGAGAGAGTAGAGTGGGACAGAGGAGAGCGAGAGGGAGAGATAAATCCAACCTACATATGGTATGTGTGTATACAAAAGCCATCCTAGATCCATCCTAACCACAGATTTATCAAGTGTCGAGAGGATCAAATATATTTTCACTTTAAAAGAGGCTTGCTTTTTAAGAGATCTGATCCCTCTGGCACTTGATATATCTAGGGTTAAGATGAATTTAGGCTAGTTTTATTACAATTACAAATTTTGTGCAAAGATACAATTTTAAGTAATTGTGATTCATTTTATATATATTATTATTTATTATATATATATATATATATTAATGAACAAATGAAATTATTTATTAACCATATTTTAATTTTTAATATAATGATTTACATTCAATATAATTTGCAATTAGCTAGTATAATGAAATAGAAGAGGAAAATAGTTATCATGGAATATGATGGAAACAAATATCATTCAATAAAGAATAATTATAAATAAAATGGAAATTTTAGTAATTGTGTTGACCCTCTTAGCCCAATATGGTAGATGTTTTGATTTCTAACATTTTGACGCAGTTAAAAAAAAAAAAGGCATAAAATTCTCTAGCCCGTGGTTTTTTCGCATGATATTCTTCTCTAATGTGGCCTTTTTAAAGATCAATAATTAAACCTATCTAAATCCATCTTAAATCCAGATCTACCAAGCACTGAGAGGGATCAAATATATTTTCACTCTAAAAGAGGTTTGCACCTAAAGAAAGAGATTTGATCCTTTAGACACTTAGTAGATTCAGAATTACGATGGATCTGTTTTGATAGATATGTCTATGCCTCTTAATATATGTCACCCTAAAAGAATAATGTCAATTGGGTTTATTTTTTGTGGTTGGGATAAATGATCATTATCTTCCCCTTCTAATTTCAATTCTGACAAGTGACAGGTTGAGCCCATAATGATTATGAGGGTCTTAACATAATGAAATAGATTGTTGATATATATGTTCGTTTATTTTCATTGACAATGGATTTGTGTAAATGAAAGTAGCATGCACTTTCTTTTTAGCTAATCGAACACCATTGACAACATGTTGACCCACCATAAAATACCTTTCAATGGTGTCCTTAGTATCTTAAAGTGGATAATAAACATTAGATTTTTTGAACATTAAGTTTGAGTCTTTGTAAATTGGATATAAGGGGAACAACCCTAAGAGTTATGTTGACCCACCAAAAAGGACCTTTCAAGGATATCCATGGTATATTCATAGGGATAATCAACATTAGGTTTTTTGAACATTAAGTATCAATTCATAAAAAATGGATATTGTAAGGTGAACAAACCCAAGAGTTAGGCCCTAACGAAAGCTTGTAGGATTTTTGGGATAATAAAAAACCACCACAAATGGCTTGTTAGGGGAATCATTTTCCTCTACCTAGGTATATAGGTACAACTAGTATTTTTGAGAATTGCGTAATGGTCTTGAGGCCCTAGACATAACAATGGGACAAGAGAATTAAAAATCAAGGATCATCCTTTGAAGTGACTGTCATGTTGTGCTCTAAAACTGAATTGCAATGATCCTTTGAACAATACTCTAGTGTGCAAAATCCATAAGATAATTCTATCATAGGATGTCCTCTTTTGTGCAATTTTCCTTGTATATGTATTGGAAGGCTCCATGTCACAAGAATTTTGAAGCTTGCAACAAGAATAAGGGATATTTATTCCTTGTAATAGAGTTGTCTCATCATACATAATTTTATTTGGGATTTGTCAATTAATAGCTTGGATTTTAGGAAAATCTCTTGTCTAACTAAGCTAGTAACTTGGTTTTCACAACTAGATTTTATATTTTTTTCTTTATCATTATATTCAATTATTTGTTCATCTATACTACCCTACCCTATCTAAAAATGGAAGGCCTTCCTCAAGTATAGGAGTAATTCCAGGGCATCCATTTATGAAACAAAATCTCTATAAAAATTATATTTGAATATGAAAAAAGTACCCCAAGGAATGTAAGGATATGAGAATCTAACTATTGATATGGATCAAATGTCAAGAATTGTAGGCTAACCACTAGTAGGTTATGAGGTTGTGTTATAATAGGGCCACTAGAAGGATAGTTGGTTCCATTTATTTTTAGTGTCTCTTGTTCCATAGAAAATCAAAGTAGCCTATGGGGATAGGGATAGAGAATGTAAAGAGGATTTGTCCACTGTAGTAGCCCAAAGACCACAAGACTTACTTCTTTTTACTAGTGGCCAGTTTCTATTCAGAGAAACAGAGTAGAGTAGCCTCACCTTCCAGTTGGGTTTTCTCTTGAAAGGGTTTCCCAGGTAATATCTTGTGTCAATAATGGTATGTGCGTTTATATTTCACCGTGATCTATTTTCTACATAATTATAATTTTCATGCATATGCAATAAACAATAATTTCCACATCTAAAAATCTAAAGAGAAATAAACCATCATAGTGAAGATTTTTAATTTTTATATATAATTTATCGAATCTATTCTAACAAATTGTCCACTAGAATATCCACGGTAGTTTACAGATCATATTGGTATCATAGCATGTTTATTTTGGTATATTGTGGAGATTTATAGGGGACCTTGATCGGTTCAACAAAAAGTCATAAAACCCCATCCATAGTCAATGAATATATGAATAACCTTCGTGATATTTCATAGGAGAGGTTTTTGCAGTTGGAATCACAAGTTACAGATATAAATTGTAACATGAATCTCCTCATGGTGGCATTGACCAATAGGCTCGGGCTATTCAAAGAAGATGGGGGTTCTAATGCAAAGGTCTAATCAAAGGGAAGATCATGAGATCGAGAAGAAATAGGAAAGGTGCTGAAGAAAGAACCTGAAAGATAAAAACACAATTCAAATGTCATGAACCATTCACTGTCCCTGTTCAAAATGGAAGTGAAAGTTAGGATCAAGTTATATCACGGTGAGATCGATCGTCTAAAGCTAAAGAAATAGTTGCATAAATTATAATTTTATTTTGGTGTTCATCTTAATGAGGAAGAATAGAATATTTCATTTGTGCAACTAAAATTAGAGGGTCATGCGTTGACCTAGTGGAAAATACACATGAAGACCTTGAGGATGGAGGGAGATCTGTTGAAAATGCAACAAGATGATGGAGCTTAGTGAAAAGAAGTCGCCTTCACTAAGTGGGCCCGCAGGTTATTTTTGGCGCAAAGTTTATTTTTAGACTATGTCTATTTTTAGACATATGGATCATGGTCTATGAGTTGCAGGATGCTATTTATGGATGATTGGTCATGTTGGTAAAAATGGATGGAATTCTATTTTTAGACATATGGGCGGAGTCTATTTTTAGACTGCCAGTCTAAAAATAGAAAAGTCGAATATTATTAGCTCTTAATAATATTTGGACTATAAACATTATCTTATCCTCTTGCAGCACTTTTGTTTGAGCTACGGATGTGGCACATGCAACTGCCGGAAGGAAAAACACTTTTCCTATGGGTTAGTTGAGCTATTGCATGATGGACTTCAGTTAGAACTCAAGTGATTGAGTTTGGTGGAGTTGATTGAGGAGTTGATGGAGTTGTGTTCAATTTGACTTTGTTGAACTAGTTGTATTTAGTCTAACTGCCAAATACACTAGTGATGAGTGATGTGAATTAATTATTAATTAATTCACTAATTATTAACTCATAAATCAACTAAAGAATACATCAGTTAACTCAATGCATGGACAGTTCAGTGGAGACAAATGTTAGAGCTGGTTGAAAGAGTGAGACTGCTATCAATTGTGACTATAGCTGTGCATGAGATTTGCACAATCATTGATTGAGATTGCCAATGAGGATTGCGCAGTACAGGAAAAGGGAAAACGAGCTTGGATTAGATCTATTCTCAACTTGGATTGTGCAGTAGAGGTATGCAAACAGTGGAGGAGATTTGAACCCGTGACTTGTTCAGATCTGAGCTAGTTTGTGTGTAGCAGGTGGAGATAGTACTGAGTACTTGTGAGGAGTATTGTACTATGTATTGTTACATGTTCTCTATCATTATAATATACAGATAGTCGGGGGTTTTTAGCTTTATGCTTTCCCCATTACATACTGTGTTGATATGTGTGATTGTTGTTTCAATGTGCGCATGCGATTGTTTCTTAATTCCGCAAATTGATGATCAATGGTAGAGGAGGTTATGTATTATGCATGCATTCCGCAAATAGTGTATTATCAGGATAATCTCTGTGAATAAGTGTTCTATTATTCAAAATTTCTACATGGTATTAGAGCTAGCTAATTTGTAGAAAAAGTTCTACATGGTATCAGAGCGAAGTTGATCATCAGATCTATTATTCAAAAAGTGATTACATTTTATTTCTTCAGGCAGAGTCTGTAATCGGGCCAGGTAGCCTCTGGATTCATCCTTCTTTTGGAAGGTGAGATATCCGGTAAATTCCCATACAGTCAATCTCTGTACGAGAAATACTTTATTATCGCAAATTTTAGTTCAGAAGCGGTTGAGTTTTGAGCTGGTGGAATTCGAATTTGCAGCAATGTTTTCTTGGTGTCGAAGTTGAAATGTCTTTCAATGAATTGCGATTGGAGTATGACCTTGAAGGTAGCTTGAATTATATTGCATGGAAAGACAGGATGGAGGCAGTGTTAGATGACAATGGGTTGAAGGAGTTTGGCTGAGGTCCCAAAGCCTACTGATGCTACTCACATTGAGGCTTGGCAAAAGAAGACAACAAAGTTATAAGGAGAGCTTCAGCGTAAATCACATAAGAAAGATTTTTGCCAACGCGTTTCGAACCAACCAATGTGGTCCATCGTCAGGACAAGATGAAAATACAGATCTAGCTCAGCGTTTTAAATAGTCCAGGCAGAGACTCCAACGGCTAAAACACTTTAACGGCTACTTTGCCATTCACAAACCCCAGTGAATCTTCCTCTATTTAATATTATAACTTCTGAGCTAGGTTAATCTCGTGGAAATAATACATTTATTTAATTTCAAATATTACCTTATTAAAAAATATATATATATATATAAATGTTATATTTAATTATTCATTAAATTTAACCTTAAATTATATGTATAATGTAATATTTATTGTTATTAATCTTATTTCTGATTAATTTATAATTAATTTTATAGAAGACAGTTAAATTGGGTAAAAAAATTAATTTATTAATTTATTAAATTAATATTGTGTTATTACTAAGATCATACGTGTAAGCTATTAATATATATAATCAATACTATAAAGATAATTAGTTAGTTAATTTATATTAATATATAAAAGCCCTAAATAAAAATACTAAGGGTTATATGAGTTAATTTATAAAGAAAAATGGTTAAATTAGGGTAATTATATATAAATTAATTTTTAATGTTATATGTATAATAATATATATAATTAATAATATTAAAATAAATATTAATTGATCAATATAAAAAACCCTAAATAACCCTACTATGTTATGGTTATACTACTACTTAATTAAATGAATATTACTAGAACTAAATGCTTATGAAATATGAGTTAATTTATAAAGAAAATGGTTAAATTAGGGTAATTATATATAAATTAATTTTTAATGTTATATGTATAATAATATATATAATTAATAATATTAAAATAAATATTAATTGATCAATATAAAAAACCCTAAATAACCCTACTATGTTATGGTTATACTACTACTTAATTAAATGAATATTACTAGAACTAAATGCTTATGAAATAAAAGACTGTTAATTGCATTGTCAATTGTTTTAATATTGTTTTTAATAATATAAGTAATAATTAATGAATAATTTCTCCATAAAGATGATATACTGCTCAAGAGGAGGAAAATCCTATGAAGAACAACGCTGCCAACGCTAAGCGAAACCAGACCCTCGAGAACAAAATCACACCCACCCAAAGAAAGAACCTGGAAGAACCTAGGGGGGAGGAAGAAAAACTTAAGACGACAACGCAGGGATCCAATTTCTACTAACCTTCCACCCATCATCTCTGTTGAGGTTGATGGGTCTTCGCTCAATTTCGATAGCTTCCCTTAACTTGCGATGATGAAACCGATCCACCCTAGCAATGACTTTGGCCTCTTCTATGCAGACATGATGCTTAGTTTTGTCCACATGCTCTGCTAGAGCTGAGGACTTTATTCTACCATGCCTCAGGTCCGCTGCATGCTCACCAATTCTCTGTCTGGAGGAGCGCCCTGTTTCACCTAAATAAGGGGTCCCACAAGAGTTCAAGGAATCCAAATAGACCCCTTTCATGTCTTTAGGGTCGACTGGATGTTAACTGAACCTCAGGGAGTTACGAATGGTTCTGAGAGGCCTGAAGGTTGAGGGGATATCAAACCTTCTAAGGATCCGAGCTATCCGATCTGTGGTCCCTTGGATATAAGGCATATGGACACCTGGACGGCGCTCCTTAGGCTCTTTTTTACTAAAAGCATTTTTGGAGGCAGTAAGGAAAGCCTTTTGACCAAGGTGCCTGCTATATCCGTTCTCTACAAAGA
>APFE030165171.1:157422-172367 GCA_000404065.3 Pinus taeda | reverse complement strand
GGAGTTGAATGAGGAGTTGATGGAGTTGTGTTCAGTTTGACTTAGTTGAACTAGTTGTAGTTAGTCTAACTGATAAATTGACTAATGATGAGTGGTGTGAATTCATTATTAATTAATTCACTAATTATTAACTCATAAATCAACTAAAGAATACATCAATTAACTCGGTGCATGAACAGTTCAGTGTAGACAAGTGTTAGAGGTGAGTGAAAGGGTAAGACAACTGTCAATTGTGACTATAGTTGTGCATGAGATTTGCACAATCAATGGATTGAGTATTGCCAATGAGGATTGCGTGGTATAGGCAAAGGGAATATGAATTTGGAGACCATTATTCATTCTATTCTCAATAGGTATTGCGCAGTGGAGGCAGGCAAGCAGCGGAGGAGATTTGAACCTGTGATTGATTCAAATCTGAGCTAGTTTGTGTGTAACAGGTGGAGATAGTACTGAGTACTTGTGAGAAGTATTGTACTATGTATTATTATATGTTCTCAATCAATATAATATACAGATAATTGGGGGTTTTCAGCTGTATGCTTTCCCTGTGATATACTATGTTGATATGTGTGATTGATGCTTCAATGTGCGCATGCGATTGTTTCTTAATTCCACAAAATTGATGATCAACGTAGAGAAGGTTATGTATTATGCATGCATTCTGCAAATAGTGTATAATCAGGATAATATCTGTGAATAAGTGTCATATTATTCAAAATTTCTACAGCATGCCATCTCCTAACAACTTGAATGTTTCTTCAAAGTGTAGAATGGCTTGTTCCTGATTTAGGTGCTACAAAAACATCATTGGAGATGAGGCCATGATTGCTAATGACATCCCTTGGGATCACTAGTTCTTCCCTGATACACAATGGTTCATTTTCTTCCATTATTATTAACCTTCTCACTTCCTCAACTCTTGTATTCTCATGAGTCAATCAGGATGCTAAGGCCATCAACTGCATATCTCCCAATCTTGTATTGGGATCCCAAAAATTCATATTTTTTAGAGTGAGGTTGTGCATGTAAAATTCAACCAATTTTTCTTTGTCTTCCATGTTAGCTTCATTGCAAAATTCAATGAACTATTTGTAATATTGAAAGGGCATAGATCCACGTTGTGCCAAGGTTTTGATTTAGAATTGCAACCACTATTCTTTGAGAAAGATGGCATTAGACTTTAATGGATGTCTGCATTGCAATACTTCCATGGAGAAACTTGCCATGATGGAAAGTTGTGTTTCTTTTTCCTGTAACCTCTCTCTCAACCTCATGTTTTCTACCTGTAGCTACTCTTTCATTAAATACTCTCTCATTCTTAGCTCACTTAATTCTTTTCTCATTTCAATGAACTTTTCTTCCATGAGGCCTACATCCTATACCTTCTTATATTTATCAATTTTCATCCACCTATGGGTTCTTCCTCTTTCTATCTCTAGCTCACAAAGGAGTGGGACTTCAATTTTTTCATGGATAATCTTCCCTCCTTCAATGAATTTGCAGTAGGATCTCAAGCTAGGTTGTGGGATAGGTTCTTGTAGCTCTCGTATATCTTTTCCAACAATTTTTGATGTGGTGGATACCTCTTTTGAATATTTCTTAGGTTCCTGTAGCTATGGGTGACTTGTTTTTGATACTACGAGGAGTGACCTCCTCAGTTTTCCACTCACTAGGTCCTATTTCTTCCTGTTTTCTTGGTGACTCATCAATAATTATAAGAACCCTTGTAGGAGTTTGTGGATTTCCTTATCTAATTCCAGTGCTCTTCCTAGTTCTAAAAAAAATTTGACTTGGTCTTGATTACTTCCATTTGGGCTTGATAGGAGTGTCCAATGTAGCTAAGGTTGCAACCAATTCATGTTCAATGTCTTTTGTTCCTTGGGGTGGAGAAGTCTTCTTAGGGATTATTCTTTCTTCTTGTTTCTTCTCCTCCTCTTCTCCTCTCTTTTCCTCCTCTTCTCCTTTCATCTCTGCTTCTCCTTCCTTTGTCTTTGTTGCCTCTTTCTATTTTTCCTTTGTTTCTTCTATTCTTGCTGCCCCTTCCTCCTATGTCTTTCTTTTTTATTCTTCTAACCTTACTACCTCTTCCTCTTCTATATTTTCCCCTTATTCTTCCTCTATTTTTCCCTCTCTTCCTCCAACAATAGAGGTTGGGGTTTCTCTCGGCATGAGGGCTTGTGTTTCTATGACAGTATCTCTATCGATGTCTACAAATTTGTTCCATAGGACAAGAATTCTCAAATGTTTCAGAGCATCTACCACTAGCAATTTGATGAGGCCATGGTGAGCTAAATGCTGATGTTTTCCTTCCCTTACCTTCTAACTCATCTTCATGATTGGCTACAGAAGACAATGAGGGACACTAAGTCTTTGAGAAAGGGGTAAGTTTTCCTTGAATCTCAACTCTTGGAGTAACCTGAAGTGGTAGGCATAAACTACACTTAATTTACCTTCAAAAGATATGTATTTAAGTATATGGTAGGCTACCTCATCCTAAGGGTAAGGCATACTTTCTCTCCTCACTCCATTCTTGTCTTCTACAAGATTCTCTTTTGAAAGGAAGAAGTTTTTCCTAGCTATGACACTTGCTTGCCTTATTTGCTCCATCTCATTCCTAGAGGAAAGATGGTTACTCTACTGATAGTTTTTGGAATGAGAGAAATGGCCAACCCTTTGACAACAGTTGTGGCACTGTCTCCCCTTGAGAGTGTAATGCCATGGAAAATTCATGGGCAAGGTCATCATCATACCCCTTTAGCAGCTCAAAGAAACCCAACCATTGGTGGCTTATGAAGATGTCAACTACACGAGGGTGTTGGTGAATTATCCTAGTGTCAGAGGGTTTCCTTATATTAATCCTCCCCCCATTTCTTCTCTATTACTCCTTGATGCTATGTGGCTGTGAAATTAAAAAAATTCAAGTTGTATCAGTGGTGAAATAATGACATAAATAATGGTGAAGTAGTGGCACAATGCTTAGTAATAGTGAGGAAAAAGGGTGTTCAAAGTTATATTCACCAAGATATCTATTTTATCTTAACCACACCAACTTCCAAAGGGATCTCCTACTGATCAATTGATTGCTATATGATCTTAATTTTTGGAATAATGGACATGAAATTAGGTATAGAAACAAAGGAGGATATAACTTCTTATCAGAGCAATTCTGGGTGTGTGAAATTTTTGAGACACTATCAAGCCACGATGACTCCTTTTTCTCCTCTCAATTCCTCATGTAGCTCCTCTCAGCCCTCTTGTAGCAATTGCAGGCCCACCTGCAACTTTCTCCTATAACACTATGCAGGTAGGGTTCGAAACTCCTCAGTGGCACTCTATTTGATCGATGCACTAGCTCGTTCTTCCTCCACCAATTTTTGGAATGAGTGATGGTGTAAATGGAGTCAAGCCAACACATAATATCTTTTTTTGGTTAAAATATTGGAGCGCTTTTTTGACTTGGAATTAACACAAGTTTCTTCTTTTAGACAGTTGTGCCCACTAACTGTAATCATAACTCCCTCCTCGTAATTATCACCACACTCTTCAAGGACACCAGTTTTTTTTTAGTTGACATCTCCACGTTCCATGGGTGACTTAACTCACACTTGAGCTGACTAGTCGAGGGTGGCCAAGTTCATTGCCCACCTCCAGCCTATTAAAACACCTTTTCTCACTTAAAACACATTTATGTCATTTTTATGTAGAGGGAGGAGGTTAGGGTTTCCATACCTGAGCCTACTTGTGGATCGATCTTCTACAGAGGCTTGCATGCTGCATCTAGACCATACATCACTATGAACAAAGTAGTTGACCTCTTTGACTTATTTCCTATGCGTTTATTCATTTTTTATGCTGCCTTTACTTTTGTGTTGCTGTGTGTTTGTAGGTGCCTCTTCTAACATCAAAGATATTCATGCTAGTGGAAAGTCTCCCTGAGAACAAGGTATCTCTTCATGGCTCCAAACCGAGCTTCATCATCCCTTCTAGTGGTGGAAAAAAAACATAATATTAATGGTTACTATGTGGTTGTATAGGTCGCTACAAGAGGAGTTTCTTCTTGTAGCAATCTCTTGTTCTCCCCTTTAAGTCTTCAGGTTGCATGAGGGAGATGAAGGAGATGATGATGAGTGATGAGGATAGGGTTATAATCATGGAGGATTAGTGTAGGCATTATAGAGATAGAAAATGATAATTTCTGTGGTTTTGTTTTTTTTAAGGCACGAAAAAGTGGAGAAGTTGGAGCAAACTTTTAGTGAAATGAGTGGATGGGTGATGGAAATGTCATAGGAGGACTCTCTTTACCATTTCTCAGAGTCAGGATGGTATTTTGGATTGTTTTCCTCCTCAGATCTCCCTCCTATATCTCTGTAGACTCCTCTTGCAGCAACACACGTCCTTTAGCATCACAAAGAGGAGGTGAATTTCAGATTTCTTGATGATGGGATGGTGGAGAGAGATAGAAATGTGAATGGAGAGGATTTGTATGGGGTGTATGGATAAAGGAATGGATTGCACCCTATAGGCCTTGGCCTGTAACCATGAGATCTGCCACTGTGTAGAACTCTGCCAAACAAAAGAGAGGTTAGCAAATAGGATATAATCTTCTTCCTTTTCTCTTTGTTTTTTTTTGTTGTTTTTTTGTTGTTTTTTCTTGAGACACACAAGCTGCCTCAGGGAAGGTTTTCAACCTACATGCCTACCCTAGGTTCCTCAAGGGAGGTTTTCACCTAGGTATATATATATTATTTCTAAGAGTGTTGTGGAATGGAAGCTATGACACTCCCAAGCGCATTCAATTCCTTGCTGACTAAATTGATAAATTCATCCTTGGATAAAGGTCTTCTATATAACTTCAACCTGTAACCATTTACAAGGAAGGGGATTCCTTCCTCATCAATGGTTCTAATTTGGACAGATCCATTTTCATGACACTTTTCCACTAGGTATGGGCCCAACTATCTTGTCACTAGCTTTCCTTTAAAATATTTGAACCTAGAACCATATAACAGGGCTCAATCCCCTTCTTTAAAGGTCTTTTTCTTGATGTGCTTGTCATGCAAGAACTTCCTTTGCAGTTGTATGACTTTAGTGAGTAAGAGAGCTTTCATTTTGAACTCATCTAAGCCATTCAGTTGGAGCAACCTTTATTGCTATAGTGTGGTGACATCTAAGTCCTACTGAGCTACCATTCCCAAGGTCTTATATTCAAACTCAATAGAAAGCAAAGATTTCTTCCAATTAAACCAAATCATATGGAGTGAATCCAGTGGTGGTTTTCCAAGTGGTATTGTAGGCCCAAGTGGCCTCTACTAGTCTCTCTACCTAATAGTTCCTTCCTTTGCTAACAACCTTGGTGAGGATTCTCTCTAGTGCTCTATTTGTGATCTCTACTTGCCCATTTTCTTGAGGATGATAAGCGGTGGATGTCTTTTTATTGATATGGTGCTTCCTCATGAGATCCTCAATCAAATTGGATGTGAATTGTGCTCCTTGATCAGTGACTACCTCCCTTGGATACCCAAACTTATAGAAGATGTTCTCCCTTAAAATTTTTGCCACTTTCTTCTCATTTGCTACTTTGACTACCTTTGTCTCTGTCCACTTTGTCAAGTAATCGATGTACACACTGATGTAATTTTTCTTCCCTAATGGTGGATCAATTGGCCCAATGAAATCCATGCCCCACTTGTCAAATGTCTCTAAGGCCACTTGAGGTTGTAGGGGAATTTCATCCTTGGGTGTGGATTTTCCCATTCTTTGGCACTAATGACATCTAATGGTATATCTCCTTGCATCTTGATGTAAGGTGGGCCAATAGTAAAAAGCTTGTAAAACTTTAAAAGATGTCCTTTTGTAGCAAAATTACCTCCACAAGGACCATCATGACATGATGAGAGGATGTCAAAGACCTCCTCCTCTCTTACACATCTCCTCAATATTTGATCTGGTCCCAATCTAAATATGTTTCCCCCAATCCAAGTGAGAGGGGAGCTTTTCCTTACAATCTTGCTTTTCTCCCTGGGTGAAAGATTAGGAGGGAACCTCCCAGTAACCAAGTAGTTTTCTATGTCAAAAAACTAGGGAGAAAGCAATGAGATGGAAGAGAGTTTCTCATCTGGCAGTTGATCATCCACCATCTCTTCATTACCTACATGCAAGGTTAACCTGGAAAAAAATCTGCAACCACATTTTCTATTCCTTGTTTTTCAATGATAGTTAAATCAAACTTTTGTAGCAATAAAAGCCACCTAATTATCCTAGAATTAACATTAGGATTGTTCATGAAATATTTGATAACTGCATAATCAACATGAACAAACGTTTGGTACCCGGTGATATAATGACTAAATTTGTTTAAATAATGTAATACAACTAAGATTTCCTTTTTAGTGATAGTGTAATTCATCTCAACTTTAGACAACTTATCCTCTACTTGTCCCATGGCTCCCCCCACAACTTTGTTTGATGCATCGATATGGAAATGGAAAGGAAATTCCTAGTTGGGACCTCTTAGGATGGGTGTAGTAGTCAACTTTTCTTTCAACACTTCAAGGGCTTCTTGACAATTGTTAGTCCAACAGAAATCTGCATCTTTGGCCAGTAAACCAAACAAAGGTGAAGCCACTTTACTACAGTCTTGGATGAATCTCCTATACTACCCTGCTAGTCCCAAGAAGCTCTTGACATCCCTTTGCTTTTGAGGGGTAGGGACCTTTTTCATGATGGAAATTTTGTTTGGGTCTACCTGTATTCCTTTGGAGATGCAATGGCCAAGGACGGTCCCCTCATTCATCAAAAACTCACATTTCTCAGGGCTTAGAGTCAGAGATTCATTTCAATGCATTTTTTGAAAACCTTTCACATATTGGAGAGAGCTTCATGGAAGTCACATCCATAAGGAGTGAAATCATCCATGTATATTTCCACAGAATCATGAACCAATTCAACAAAAATACTCAAAACTGCCCTCTCGAAAGTAGCAGGGCATTTCACAAACCAAATGGAAGAACTTTATAAGAAAAGGTAACCCAAGGACACGTGAATTTCGTATTCTCTTGGTCTTAAGAGCTAATATGGATTTGATTTTATCCACTAAATCCATCCAGGAAGGAGAATACTTTCTTCCCTGCAAGGACATATAAGACTTGGTCAATGAAGGGCAAGGGAAAATGGTCCTTTTTTGTGGCCTTGTTGATCTCTCGGTAATTCACACATATCCTACACTACCCATTCTTCTTGGGAACTAACAAAAGAGGTGACAACCACTCACTATCTAAAATAGGGTATATGAACCCTCCATCTAGTAGTTTTTGCAGTTCTTCCTTCACAATATCCTTAAGAGTTGGGTTCATCCTCCTATAGGGTTGTAAAATAGGCTTTCATCCCTCCTTGATGTAAATATGGCGAGTACAGATCGAGGGATGCACACCTTTCATTTCCTTGTAGTCCTAAGAAAAAGCATCCAGGTGTTTCCTCAACACTTGGCACAATTGTTCTTCCTCCTTGGCCGAGAGAGAAGGGTTGATATTTAAGGCTCTAGATGGGCCAAAATCTATGATATTGACATGGTCTGGACTTGATTCATTAGGGACTAATTCAACCCAAGGATTATTCTGAGTTCCTTTCATAAAATCATCAATGGGTATGGGAGTGGGAGGCTGATTCTGAAGGATATGGTCAATGAGATCATCTTCATCAGGTTTCCCCCCTCCTGTAATGATGTCTAGAGTGCATATTAGGTGGGGGATGGTGTGATACAGTTCATCTTATTCCTAGTTTTCTAACCACTAGGGTAAGTCATGATCACTAGAAGGCTAAGCAGGAGGATACATTATCAATTGTTTAGACAAATGTCCATTCTTAATGGTTATGTTCCCAACCCTACAACTAATGTAAGCATCATAAGTGGCTAACCATGGCCTTCCCAAGATGAGAGGATAGCCATTGAACTAGGTTTTGGACTGGATAATGAGGAAATCGGTAGGGTACTCCAAAGAGTCAATGGAGACCATAACATGTTCAACAAGTCCCTTAAGAGCTACTTTGGATCTGTCTACAAGCTGGAACACTATGGTGGTCTCTCTCAAAGCTTCTGTGAGGTTTAGCTTTACCATGGTTTCCTTAGTCATCACATTTATTGTAGCCCCAAGATCAATAAGGGTGTTAGGGACTATAGGGTCATCAATGTGCACATCTACTACAGGGATTCAAGGGTCTAGATATTTTAGGAAGATCACCCTCCCAAGCATCAAATCAGATAATTTCCCAACAAAATTTATGGTGGGGGTGTATCTTTTTCTTCTCCTAGGATGTTTGAAACATTTCTCCTTGATAAGCTTATTATAGATGGGAACATCTTTAATAGCCTATAGAAGGGGTATTTTAACACATAAATTCTTCAATTCTCCCAAAATTTCAACCTCTAATGGGGTGTGTTGGCTAGGGTGGATCAACCTCTTAGGAAAATGAGGTGCATTGACTTGAGGAACACTCTCTTCATTCTCTCCTTCAAACTCTTCAGGTGGAGAAGGTGGATGGTTATCTGGAATCAATCTCCAAAACCAAAGGTTTATCTCTTGGATTTTCACAACATAAGCAGTGTAAGATGTCTCTCCACTATAGACCTGTTGGGCTTGCTTGTTGTTCGGGTTTAGATTTGGTTGAGAAAAAATTTGAGGTTGCTTAGGTGGAGTAGGATGAGTGCGCTGTTGCTGAGGCTAGGGTTGAGGTAGTGAAGCAGGAGGTTGGTTAACTTGAGGCCTTGACCCTTGTGATGGGTTTTCCCATTGAGAATGTTAGGGTAGACATGGTTGAAAGACTGAGGAGGATATGGAGGAGCATAAGGCTAAGAGGGGGTGTGGAGTAGGATGGGTGAGTGGAAGATTACCAAGGTTGCAAGGATGCATTCTTATTTGGATTATAATAAGAGTAGAGTGTAGTTTGCATGCCTTGTTGATATGGCCTAGGTCCTTGAGGTATTCTTTGATTGGTGAAACAAAATTTCTCTAAACCCTATGACATTTAAGGGGTTCTCATTCCTAGGATGTATTTTTGTGCATATTGGGTAGAAAATATCTAGTTCCCTTTTTGCTACTTCCTACTTTCTTTTGATTTTCATGGTATCCATTTGCAGTGCAAAGGTATGTAACATTTCACTCTTGAAATCCTCCAACATGTTTCCTATCTCATTCTTAATGGAAATTTTGGAGGGATAGGAACTAACCAAACCTTGACTAGCCCTACCCTTCTTTCTAACAGCCCTAGAGTGATTCTTGAACACAGTTTTAATGTCATCATATGATAAATGATAGATATATCCCGCAAACAACATGTTGAGGGTCTCCAACATGTCTTCCCTGATCCCTCAGAGAAGAAATAGTGAGTGATTCAAGATCAAGGGTGCAATCCCTCCTATAACTAAGTTGAAATCTCTCCTCATAGTCTTCTAGTGATTCATCAAGTCCAAGAGTCATCCTAAAAATTTCTTCCTTGGTTTCTTTGGACCTACAGTAGTCCTTGTACTTTTTATTGAAGGCTTGTTTCATTTGGGTCTAGAAAATGATGATACCCCAGGTAGACCCATAAAATAACGCAATGTTGCATCCTTAAGTGTAGAGGGGAATAACTTCAACTTATGCTCATTAGAGGCATAGTCATAGGTCCTACAAACAACAAAAAATTCAAACATGAAGGTATCACGATTCTCATAGGTTAATCCATGGAAGTGTGCAATGGAAACAAGGATTATATTCTTCATTCTAGCCTCTCCATTGGTCTCTCTAATAGGGAAAACCTCATTTTCCATACTTTCAACCATAGTTTGGGTAGGTGAAGTGGGTCCTTCTTCCTCCCCAATAGGTTCTTCAAAAATTCTAGGTTGTTCACCTAGAGGGTCTTCTAACTCCCCTGTAGTCAAAGAGGGAAGATGATAGTCACCGAAGAACAATGAAGGTTGACTGCTTGAGGGTGTGGGGGTTTTTGGTAAGAATGTTCCTTGAGTATCCCTACTCCTATGAGGCATGGAATTTTTTTTTTCTCTTTTTCTTTTAAGATACTTCTTCAAAAAATGTATGAAAAAAAGAAAGCAATACTTAAGTAGAATTAACATCTACCTAAACACCTCCCCGACAATGGCGCAAAAAAGTGGTGAGCCCTGGTATTGCACCAAGAATGTTGCAACTCCCAAGGGCTCCTCAACTCAAATTATCAACCTGATGTTCGTAAAAACTTCGAGGTGACAATGCAATATGCACAACAAATAAGATTCCACTCTTGCCACCCTCAGTTATGACATTCGATAAAAAAGTGCTCAAAGACCCTTCATTCTACTGAATTAGAATGAAAGCTTGATAAAAGGACAAATTGGAAATTGCTTCTAGTCATGAAAGTATAAATTCCATTGACTCAACTAGTAAAACCTTAACTACTCAATTCATGAAAAGACAAAGGCTAACCTACTTGCAGAAATAAAGCTACGTTATCTTGTAGAATTCATCAAATTACCTCATCTACTTGCATAAAGGAAACTAATTTATCTTGAATAACTCATCAAACCACCAATCATCATTGTAGGTAACATTATCTAGTTCATTATTGTTCATAAACAAATAACCTACTTACATGATAAAGAGATTAACTCTACTATGTTTTTGCAGTGAAGACAAGGAAGGCTTCAAGTGGGCTAGGAGATTTTCTTGATCATATTATCACAACTGGGGGTCATTATGCATCTATTATAAGTCAAATTTGCAGTGTGGGTCAAAATTGATGAAGAAAAAAGTTGCTACAGGTTTTCTATAGGCGATTTCTATAGGTAGGCCTGTAATCCTACAGGAGGGCATCCGAGTGGTTTTCAAGGGTGAAAACGTTGGCTTGAGGGTATGGACAGGATGATAGTAGTTGAAGAAAATTAAAGGAGGCTATTTTTAGCCCCTATCCAATCTCAGGACCTCTCGGAGGTCTGTCTTGCACTAGGATGAGTGTCCTTGGTGACCTAGATAGAATAACTTATAAAACAGGGTTCATTTGGGACAGAGTTTGGAGGTGGAAGGAGAAGTTGAAATAGCTCAATATGGAAGTGGTTAATGTTCCCTTCCTTGCAGACTGATAAGCCCTGCAATAAATCACATGCATTCATCCATTTATCATTTACAAAATCAAATAACTTATGATGGAAAAGATGAGTTGAATTTGAATGACATCTAGTTCATGAAAATCACTGAACTAATCACCGAACTAACTTCTAAACTACAGAAAGAAAATGTAAAATAGGAAAACCAATACTAAAATATTTCCAAGAAATCATAAACACAATCTTTTTGGGCTATGTTTGTGAGACGTTCCACTCATTCTCCCACAAGAGAGGTGATGTAGAGGCTGCAATCACAATATTTTATAGGTTAAATTATACTGAAATGCAAGAAACTATGAACTGCTTGGAATCAAGAAGAAACAAAAGTACAAGAAGAGGGACAAAAGCCTTTGGGTTGGGCACAAACCCCAAAGGTATCATCCCTCTGAAACTGACCCATACACAACTTAAAATCCCGCTTCTCATTATCAAAAAGTGCAGGTTTATTACATCACAGAAAAGTTGAAAATAACAATGTAAATCTTCGAGCTCAATAACTACTCCTAACTGAACAAAAACCTCCAATCCTAATGATATCTTCCTCTATTTTATTTATATAAAAGGGTAGATGAATAATATCCCTTGAAAATAGGAATGGTTCCCTCCTTTATCTCAAAAATTGGTGGATCTTGTCCTCCTTGATCTTCACTTGGACTAGGAGTCACTCGGCTGCTAGAAATCGAATTGGTGAGAGAGGATATGGTGATCCCAAGCTGAGTTTAGGGAGTTAAGGAGGTGGAAAAACCCCCTAGATTCTCTCCTAGTTATCTCCATTGAGCCCTTACATAATAATAGCCTAAAAAATGCTTCATTTTCCTGCAATCAGACCATATTAAGCCACATACTATGACAAACACCATTTGATCCTATTACTAAGCATAATATAACAATAAATGTGAATTAATGGAAGAGAAGGATATTTTTAAGGTTGGAGGATGGAATATTAATATTCAAAATGTACCTATTGATGAGACTCATCAACTGGGTCTATTTTTAGCTGATTGACTAGTTAGCTAAGAGATCAGTGAGTTAACAACAATCATAACTACTAAACTGACCTTCAACTGACTCAACTAATGACTATAGCTTAGTTAACTGAGTTCATGTTATGAAACCAACTCACAAAAAGCTAGAAAAGATAGATTAGTGCCTTAGAAATAAGCCTCTTCGAGGGGGCAACCTCCTTTACATTACATAAATGAACAATTCTTAGATGATACAAATGAAAAGCCTCCTTTCTATATATAGGAGTCTAAGGGGTCATAATATAATCAGAGTTGACATAACAATAATATTGGAAGGGCACAATAATAACAATAGTGGGCTTCTATGGGGCACATTAATAAAAATATGGGGACTACATGGGCACAACAA
Organism: Pinus taeda; assembly: GCA_000404065.3. Taxonomy (NCBI): domain Eukaryota; kingdom Viridiplantae; phylum Streptophyta; class Pinopsida; order Pinales; family Pinaceae; genus Pinus; species Pinus taeda. The sequence goes on along the minus strand of APFE030165171.1, from coordinate 159,862 downwards.
TATAATAAGGGGGTTGTACTAATAACAATAAGGGGTTACACTAGTAATATAGGGACCTAACATGCTCCTCTCCTTCAAAAAGTGTTGTCCTCAATGCTTGAGTAGTTCTTGATGCTTCTGTATAAATTCTTGTCCTCCCATGTGGAATCTTCAGTGGGTAAGTTGTTCCACTTGATGAGATACTCTGAAATTGATCTATTTTGTAGCTGTTGATTTCTCGGTTCTATGACTGGTTCAGGTTCCAATATGATTTTTCCTTCCTTATCAAGTTCTCACAATACTATTTGAATTGGGATCTTCTACAACTTCTGAATGAGTTCCCACTCCTTTGGGCATATGGATATCTACCAATCCAAACCCTCCAACTCTCTATTGGAGACCACACATTCAGACTGGTTAGAAGCATAAGGCTTGATGTTTGGAGGAACACTTCCTGGAATTGAATGAATAGCATGATCATGATCATGAATAGGTGGGAGGCCTTTGGGGGTGTCAAATACCTTAGAATGATTGTCCAAAATGTTTTGGAGATCTGGAGAAATACATGATTCCGATGTGGGATCCTCTAGTGAACATAATTGTGCAATTATGACCTGTTGTTCTTTATTTAGAAGCTTTGTCATGTTGTTAGAGTTGATTATCTTTCCCAGTTTCCCTTCGATACCCCTCAATTCAACTTCCTTTCCTTCCCAAAAAAATTTCAAGAAAAGTTATTGAAAACTAAAAGCTATCGTACCCCAAGATTGTAGCCATTGGAATCTTAGTAAAACATCAACACCACCCATTGGAATGGAAAGCATTGGGATATTCAATACATATTCTCCCATGGATAGCTTGTTATTATGGCACTTTCCAGATAAATTTATGGTTCCTCCACTTGCAACCATCACTTGACACTCTGGTGTTGGATATAGGAAGCAATTCAATTCCTTGTATATCTTACAATGAATAAAATTATGGGTACTAGCCAAATCAATCAACGCTATTACCTTTTTCTTCTTGATATTTCCTTCTATCTTGATAGTTTGAGGAGTGGTAATTTCTTCCAATGCATTACAAGATATGGCTGGGTTCATTTCTTGATGCTAGATATGATCTTTCACTTCTTGAACATTTTTCTTCTTGATATATCCTTCTATATTGATAGTTTGAGGAGTGGTAATTCTAGCCAATGCATTACAAGAGAAGGTTAGATTCATTTCTTCTTTCTCGATGTGATCTTTCACTTCTTGAACCTTTTTCTTCTTGATATGTGCTTCTATCTTCAGAATTTGAGGAGTGGTAATTCTTTCCAATGCTTTACAAGATATGGTCGGATTCATTTCTTCTTTCTCTGGGGTGGGTTCCTGGTGGATATCCTCTTCTTTTGATGTTTCTTGATCCGTTTCTTCCTCCCCTTCATAATCTATGTACAATAATTCCTTCTTATCACACTTATGACCTTTAGTGCATTTTCTATCACAATTGTAACAAAGCCCTTTTTCTTTTTTTTCTTCTAATTGTTATGGTGTAAACCTTGTAGGTTGTGGAAGGTTAGGAGAAAAAACACTTCCATAATTATAGTTGTGAGTCGTGGTATTCCTTGTTTCCATAATTTCGCTTTTAATTTTTCTTGCCAACTTGAATGCCTTCTCCAATGAATCAGGTTCCCAAAGATGAGCCTCGTGTTGAATGTTATCCTTTAAAGTCCCTATGAAGACATCAACCATTTTCTTCTCTAGAATATCATTTACCCTTCTATTCAATTTTTAGAAGTCCTCAATGTGCTCTGCCATTGAACCCTTTTGTTTGAGATTTATCAATTGGCTAAAGAAGGTGCTTCTCTTTATATCCTCATAATGTGCTATCATTTCCTCCGTGAAAATTGACCATGTGACAAGTAGTTTACGAGAACAAGGTCCTTTATACCATAAAAATTGATTCGGTTCTAAATAATTAGATGCAATATGTACCTTTTGTAACAGTAGTACACCATGTAGATCAAAATATTTCTCCATCTGTAGTATCCAATTTACTGGATCCTTGCCATCAAAATTCCTCATCTCGCTTTTTCTTAATTTTTGGAGCTCAATCTTGAAATGCCTGTAACTCTGTAATTTTGGATCTTCCAAATTTGAAATCACGATATGGAGTATCCCTCTGTGTCCTCTTTTCAATGCCACCAATCTGATCAAAATTGGATTTTCCAAGAAAGAGTTATGCACAATCTCCCAAGATGACCTGATTATATATCTTTTTAGGAGATTGAACTTGTATGAAGTGCCACGTGTCACTGTTTTGACCTTCAGATCTGAAAAATATGCACATAGATATGCAATCCGTCCTCTTTCTACAAATTCTTATGGAATTTCAATATGATGCTTAGAGAGAACGTTATGATGACTTTCTCAAGGTCACCTGTTTAAGATGTAATTCGGGAGTCTGCAAAAACCTTAACTTC
>APFE030165171.1:144439-156952 GCA_000404065.3 Pinus taeda | reverse complement strand
TCTATATATAGGAGTCTAAGGGGTCATAATATAATCAGAGCCGACATAACAATAATAATGTAAGGGCACAATAATAGCTTCTATGTGGCACATTAATAACAATATGGGGACTACATGGGCACAACAATATAATAAGGGGGTTGTACTAATAACAATAAGGGGTTACACTAGTAGTATAGGGACCTAATAGTTCAACTAACAATAACTCAACTATATTTCTAGATATTAGCAATCAACTCATGCACAACTCTACATATAGCCTACAAAATTGAATTTACTAACTTAACTAGTAGACAAGGCCATGCCACTCTAGCTAACTACAATCCAAGTCATCCTATTGATGTGGAAATTCAATTTTTCTTCATTTGACTAAGGTGCTAGTAAAATGAAGCCTTTATTTTCTACAATTTCAACACTCCCTCTTAGCAAGAAAAGGGTTGTACACAACCCCAATCCATATTTTGTGGAATGTACTGTCACAGAAATAACACTACCTCTCACTATTGTTGTTGTTACTGCAACAACTGTAACCGAGAAACATCCAAATATTGAATCAGCTGTGTCTCTGAGCTGTAACTGTCTCTTGAGCATATGATTACTACTAGTCTTTGCACTGTTTACTGGGAAATTTGCATTAGTACTGACTCTGCTACCCTCCTACTCTTTTGTCAACACTGTTATGTTCTTCTTAGTATCTGACTACTCCCACTGACACTAATCTTCCTGCTACTGAATATTCTGGGCCCTTGTATCAAGGGTAATGATCCATGAGAAGAGTATAATGCAACTGCTACTCCTTTCCTATGGATCGTGCCCAATATTTGCAACTATGGGACTAAGGCTCTACATCTACCCACCTCACTCCTAGAGGTACAACTACATGCATGGTGAAATATACCTCTAGCTTGTAGATAGTTTTCACTCTTACTCTAATCTGTTTCACTTGTCCAGTAGAAACATGCTTCAAAAACTATTTTCTCTTACTGAACACAACATCATAACCTTTATCCTCCAATACATCTACATAAATAAAAATTTTCTTCAGCCCAGAAACATACATAACATTTTTCAGGTGAATATGGGAGCCTGACTCCCTCTTAAAGGTGAGAATACCAATTCCTTTGGCATTATACATCCCATCATCTCCAAATTCTATGTGCAATTGGATATCCTTCTCTTTTAGGCTACTGAAGAATTCCTTGTTTCCTAACATATGATATGAGGCACCAAAATATAGGTGCCACTCACTGCCTCTTACTGTGCTTGCTATGCAAGCAAAGAGGGTGAAATATAGCTCGAATTGAGATGCCAGAGCATCTCCTCCTACTCTTGCTGCAGGATCCTTGCTAGATTTCTTACGTAGACACTTGGTTGCATAATGTCCATATTCATGGCAGTGAAAACATTTTATTTTGCTGAGGTCCTTCTTTCCGTTGTTCTGGTTGGATTATTCCTCGCCTTGGGCCTTCGTGCCTTTGGCCTTTTTTTCTTTTCTAACTAGAGCACAATATTCTTCCTCATATTCAATGGATGGACACCATCTTTGGTGTTTCTTCTGATCTTCCATTGCACCAAATCATACCAAAGTCTCTCCCATTCTGGTAGCTGGTCTCTTCCATTAACAAAATCATGATATTTGTGCCTAGATTTCAGAAGGCCAAGGAGTATTAATCTCACAAGTTCAAATGGTGGCACATTTTTTCCCACTCCAATTCATCTCCAACCTGAGTGAATTTGGATAGGTATTAAGGAACAGTTTCATTTTTCTACATGTGAATTCTCCTTGGTTTGTCTCTTAATGCCAATTTCTTTGCATCACTGGTACTCTAGAATATATATGTGAGATTTTCCCACATTTCAAAATGAGTTTCCTTTCGATGCATGTTTGAAACTACATGATCGCTAACACCCTCCAGAATAATCCTCCTAGATCTTGCTGTGTCTTTCTTCCACTTAGTAAGTTCTTGTGCATCTGATGCTGCCATTTTTAGAATATTAGTTTGTGTATTTCCATACTCCATTATCATCCAAGACAAATTCCATCTTGTCTTTCCAAGAACAAATATTCGAGGTGCCCTCTAAAGCATACTCCAACCTTAATCAGTTGAAAGACATTTTTCCTGCACTGAAGAGAATTTGCACCAAAAACTCTACAAATCAAAATTTCTTTGAGAGAAGATATGGAGCAAGGTTTCTATGTAGTCTTCCATGGCTCTGATACCATGTAGAAATTGTAAGAAATTTTCTACTGCTAATGAAATCGAATTGAAATCAAGAGACAAAAAATTCTTCTACTATTATGCAAAAATAAAAACACATGATAGAAACACCTGTAATTACATGCAACCATCAAAAAACAAGGAACACAATGATTTTACAAGGGAACCCAACTAGGAAAAACCCATCCGCTACTTTGGATTAATTCATATGAGAAAGAGAAATAATTATGTTGTGTTTCTTCAACTTTGAAGCACACCTGCATTGTAAAATTGTTCTCTTACTTCCTAACCTATTCTGTCCAACACTTATCCAATTCAAGTCTTAGTCAACCTCCTATTTCCTTGTGCAATCTTGGAGGAATTAAGCTCCTAAATAATAGGGAAATTCCCTATTTCCTTGTGCAAATCCAAGGGGAATTGATCACTTTCTCAATGCAAAATCACTGTACAGTCAACAATATGCAATTATAAATACAAATGTGCCTTTTCCATCCACTCAACTAGGAAATTTGAATTCCATGCATGATTGGGTCTATTTTTAGCTTATTGACTAGTTAACTGAGAGATCAGTGAGTTAACAATAGTCATAACTACTCACCTGACCTTCAACTGAGTCAACTAATGAATAGAGCTTAGTTAAATAAGTTCATCTAACAATAACTCAACTAGATTTCTAGATCTTAGCAATCAACTCATGCATAACTCTACTTCTAGCCTAGAAACTCAAATTTGCTGACTTAACTAGTATTCAAGGCCATGTCACTTTAGCTAACTGCAATCCAAGTCATCCTGTTGATGTGGAAAATTGAATTTTCTCGATTTGACTAAGGCACTAGTCAAATGAAGCTTTTTATCATTGCAATTTCAATATTTGAAGGAAATTTCAAGAGCATTCAAGAAGCCTTAATTTTTCAATGCATATCTTTGAAATTATAGTGAACAAAAATTTGCAATTTCAAACAAAAATTCATGAAGATCTCACCTTCATATCCTCCACATTTCATGGTATGAAACATCCCAAAAGAAAACTTATAGTGAAAATACCAAGATGACTTGTTGATTCCACAAATCACATTTTTGTTCCATCTTTAAGACTCCAAGAGTATTTCACAACTTAAGTTGCACACATTAGATCTCTTCTTGCTTGGACGATGTTCAAATGCACTCATATATATATATGGTGTGTGTGTGTGTGTGTGTGTGTGTGTATCTTATATAAATATATATTATAATATATATATTATATATTATATATATATATAATATATATATATATATATATATGTTTTTGGTGTTTCTATGCTCACTTATAGGGCTGACTTGTAAAACTAGCTTGGATAATCTGTACTTTATGGTTTGGTCGACTTGATAAAATCATAGCTCCTGATTCCTATGAAGTTAGAGGGATTTCCATATATCATTTGAAAGGTATCAAAATAATATTTTCAGCCATATATCCTATGCTCCCATTTGAAGTAAGTATTTAGAGTAATTTTCTTCAAAGTTAGGGTATCCAAATTGGGCGTTAAGAATAATTAAAGGGTATCTAAGTAATATTTCATTTTCTACTTCCTTCCTTAAGGAAATAAATTATTTTTATAACATCTCAAAAATTTATTCATTTTCTTTCAACTGGCTTCTCACTACTTCTTCTATCGTATTTGCCTCTTCTATTTGTGTATTCAATATGGAAACTGATGCTTCATCAAAATTATGATACATTTTCTTCTCATATTTCTACAATAACTCCATTTTCTTTTTTTATCTTGCCTATGAGTCTGTCTATTATCTTCATGTAGGGAACTAACAAGTTCTACTTCACGGTTTACTTCCCATCAATGTATTCATCCTATGAATATGTTTTCTATTTCTGATTGTCTTCCATTTCTTGATAAACGAACAGGGAATCCATGGCTATGAATAGGAAATCTTCTTTGTCAACATTAGATGCATATCCATTACTTTTATATGAAGAGATACTATATTCTCTGGAGTAATTTTGTTTCTTTTTGGTATATATTCCTTTTTTGTGTCTATGTGCTTTGGTTCTATTTATGTTCTTCTTCACCATCACAATACTCTATTATTGCATATTGAAATTAGCAACAAAATGAACTGCTCTAGCATAGTTAAAAAGTTTGAATGGTAACTTACCTCCATATTTTCCAGATCCCCTTTTTTAGCTTCCTCATGAACTATGCTTCTTCTACATCTGGTTCATTGATGGAATAATCATCAACTTTAAGTTTTTTTGTCTTCCTTGAAACTTTGAAATATGTTTCCTTCAAAGTTTGCTTTCCTTTTTCTATCCTCATTTCATATGTAGTAAGAATCCCATGTAGCTTATCCATCTTTAGATTTTCCAAATCCTTCATTTATTTAAGAGCTAATAACTTTGCATCAAATCTTAAGGAGAGAGATATCAACACCTTCTGTACAATCGTTGATTCCTTAAATTCTTCACCAAGTCCTCTGATAGTATTAACAAATTGTTACAAACTTTTTGGGAACCAACCTATAAGAGACACCAATCCCCATGCTACAATATTTGTAGGAACCAACCTACAGGAGATTCCAATCTCCTGCACTACAAGATTTGTAGGTACCAACCTATAAAATACACCAATCCCCTCTACTACAAGATTTGTAGGCACTAACCTACATGAGACATGAATCCCCTTTGTTTTAATATTTGTAGGCACAAAACTACAAAAGATACCAATTCCCTCTATTGCAATATTTGTAGGCACCAACCTACAAGAGACACCAATCCCATCTACTATAATATTTGTAGGCACAAACATACAAGAGATACCATCCCCCTTACTACAATCTTTGTAGCCACCAACCTACAAGAGATGCCAATCTCCACTACTACAAATATTCAAAGGAACCAACCTACTTCATTGAGTTTGCTTGTTACTTTTTCCTTCACCAGGTCTATTAGTTGCTTCTACCTTCACAAGTTTTAGTTACTAATCTGCCTTAACCATGTTCAAATCTCCCAAAAATTATTATTTTTGGTCCCTTCCCCAGAACAAACTTATACAACATGCCACATATCCATTTTTTCAACTATAGTTCTAAATTTTTAGTTCATAAGCATTTCTATGTCTCCTCAGATTTCTTAAATTTTCACAATCTAAAAAGTCTCATAAATAAGTTATAGGAAAAATGAAAAATTGACATGTTTGAGGTAGATTTTGGGAGCATTCAAGAACCCTAAATTACATAGGGCCTGTCTCTAAAATTAATTGAACCAAATCCAGAAATTTCTACCATAGATACCTAGAGATTGTCTCTATATCCTCAATACTTCATAGTCTGGAACATCTCAGAAAGAAAGATATAGTGAATATTCCAAGCTAACATGTTTAAAGGAGATTTAAGGAGAATTCTTGAACCCTAAATTCCTCAAGTAATATATCTAAAAACATAGTGAAAAATAGTATCAAATTTCTACCATAAATATAAATATATCACCCCTTTGTCTCCTCCAAGTTTAGTGGTTTGAAACATCCTAGAAGAAAACTCATAGTGAAAATTCCAAGCTGACTTGTTTGAAGCATATTTGGGGACCATTTGGGAAGTCTAAATTCCTTAGAATATTATATTATATAATATAGATATATAATATAATATTAATATATATATATATATAAGATATAATTAATATATAATATAATATATATGAAAAAACTGAAATTTTTACCACATGTACATGAATATATTTCCTCCATATCCTCCAAGTTTTATGGCTTGAAACATCATAGAAGAATAGTTATAGCAAAACTTCAATACTGGTTTGTTTGCAACATATTTCAAGGACATTTAGGACACCTAAATTCCTCATTGCATATCTATGAAATTATAGAAAACTAAAGCATGGAATATCTACAATAGGTACATGGATATCTCACCTCCATTTATTCCACATTTCATTATTTGAAACATCCCAAAAGAAAATTCATAGAGAAAATTCTAACATGGCTCATTCACTACACAAATGACATTTTTGATCAACCTTTAAGAACCCTAGAGTATACCCCAATTTTTTTTTTTTTTGGTAAACCTCAAATAGATTCTTAGTTGGATGGTCTTAAAATGAACTCATCTATCATTTATTTATATTGTTTCTATGTTCACTTATGGGGATAACTTGTAAAACTGTCTACACTGACCTATACTTTTTAGTTGGGTGGACCTAATAACATATTTCATATATTTTCATTACTAAGGACTTAGATGGAGTTCCATATATCACTGGAAAGGTCTCTGAATAATATTTATAACCATATATCCTATCTTCCATTCGAGCTAAGTTTTTAGAGTAAATATTCCTTCAAAAATATGGTATCCAAACTAGGCATCAAGAAAATAACTAGGTAGCCAAACAATATTCATCTTGTAATCTTTATCTTGGACATCTTTAATCCCCCCCCCCATATCGCTTAAATTTGATCAAAGGCAAAACAATATTCAACATAAAAAATCATAGTGGAAAACACATAAACATAAAAATAATACTTATCTTTTCAATGACGCGTCAATTGGCTACAAACCTTAGATGTTCCACCTAGCCTAGATCGCACACCTCACAATCTATCAACAATGGGTCACCCCTAAGCTAAGGCCATGACTCCACAAGTATAAATTATTATCTGAAGCCAAATATGGCATCTAATTAATGTTGAACATGAATAGAACCATGGTACTAAACTCCACCAACCTGTCACTAATAGTCTCAAATCCTGCATTAGCCCACACAATCTGATGTAGTGCATACCTTTCTTTGCACTGAAAATCCATTGAGTTATTCCACTACCCTTCCATGGGTTTTCATATTGAATGGTTAGGGATTTATCAAAGACCTATGGCTTCTATGAGTTCCAATTTTCCTTAGGAATTTTTCCATTGGTACCTTTGTGGCCTCACATGGGGGAAATCCATCCACTTTTCCCTAAACCCAGATAGGATTTTTATTGAGAGATAATCATTTCACAAGGTTATTGCAACCACCTCCCTTATACCCCATTAAATATACTTAAGATGAGGAAGGTGTAACTTGTTATTTAACCCAATCCCTAAGGTTTTTTGTGAAGATGGGGTTAGCAAAAACCCTCATTTTTCAAAGTCTATGGAATTATCTTCTGATATTACTATTGTGTTCAACTTTTTGATAACTTTCAAGCGATACCAATTTTACCTTGATCCGGTCCTTGGATCAAAAGTTACACCCAATTAAAGTTTTGGTCTATTATAAGAGGCTATGTCAACATGCTAGCCATGTGGCTCCTGTTGAAATGTGGCAACAAGAATATTCCAATTTTAATTTGTCCTTGAATTAAAATAGAATTTAGTCTCACCAGCTGCTTGGAAATAATTAATTAATTAATTATGGATTAATTAGTTGGATAAATTCAAGTTAGAAGTCTTTCTGAAGTCAACAGTTATCCCTAAAATTAAGGAGATAAGATTGAGTTATATTTGAGTTGTAATTAGTTAACTTAGTTTACTGAGTTAAGTCCAGTTAAATTAGTTCCAAATTTTTGAGGAACTAATTGTGAGTTATCAGTCAGTTGATGCATGCATGCACTCAACCAATGTACTCTAGATAACTAAAGATTCTCTCATCAGAAACTTATGCATGTATATTCTGAGAAAGACCCAATTGAGCTAAAAGTTAAGTATAGTGTACTATCAATTGCATGTGTTTTCCTATAAAGGAAACTAATGCATGCAGTCAAGGCAAGGTTTCTTGAAGATTGCATAGTTTTACAATGTGTAAGAGTAGTGTTCCACTTGGTGAGGTGAGAATCATCCACTAGGAACAACGCAAGGAAATAGGGGCTTGGAGGGAAGAGGATTGTACTAAGAGCTGGCTAGCTGTGAGAGCTAAGGCTTTGTATAATTCCTATGTATTTCCACCTTGTATGATAATACAGATAGTGGGTTTTTTAGCTGAGGCTTTCCCCAAAGTATTTTCATGTGCATTGTGCATTGTTTCTTCTTCTTATGGTTATATGTGTTCAACTTTGATTTAGCTCATTCTTTAAGCTTCCACAAAGCAAATTGATAGTAGAAGTAGGTTATAGTATTTTGCTCTGGTTATATTGCATTATCAGCTTAATCTACAGTCAAATTTTCTACATGATCTTAGAGCTAGATTTGTAGAGAATTTGTAGAATTTCTACATGGTATTAGAGCCTATTTTATCGGAGTTGTGAACAATATACAAAGAAGATAATTCGAAATTTGAAGTTCGAGGTTGCAGGTGCAAATCGAATTCATATCATACTTCAATTGAGATGGGACATTGTGCGACTAATTGCCCATTGAAGAAGTCCAAGAAGGGATCCTCAGAAGGACCAGAAGGTGAGGCATTAGCCTCTCATTTCGAAATGGACACTACCCTCATCACATGCATGGTGTCATCAATGATGGGTTGTGTTTGGTATACTGACAGTGGAGCCTCATTCCACATGATAGGTGATAAAAGTTTATTCAGTACCTTGGAGGAGAAAGACCTAAAGATGTGCATAGAGATGGGTGACGACAGAAAGTATAGTGTTTCAGGAGTGGGCATGGTTACTTTTCAGAGATATGATGGAGCTCCTATCACCTTGATAGATGTGAAGTATATGCCTGGACTGAAGAAGAGCTTGGTATCGGTCATGATGTTGGTGGACAAAGGCTACGATGTTGTCTTCAATAAAGGAAAGGTGTTCCTAAGACACATAGCCACAGGTCAGACCAAGAGGATAGAGATTTGGGTGAAGAATCTCTATAAAATAGAGGTAGATGATTGTGCAACATTGAGTATGAAAGCATAATTGGTACAAATCCAAGACAATGGCGAGTTGTGGCATAGGCAGTTGGGCTATTTGCATCATGGGGTTTTGAAGATAATGTAGCAGATATCTATAGGACTTCCCAAAGTTAAACTTGAGCAAGTTGACACATGCAAAGGTTGTACCTTGGGAAAGTACACCAAGTCTTCCTTTCATGATCAAGACAGTCGAGCAAAGGCTATCTTAGTATGAGTTCATAATGATGTGTGTGGACCATTATCGACGGCATCCACAATGAAGTAAAGGTATTATTTGATTTTCATTGATGATTTTTCTCATAAATGCTAGATTTATTTCATGCAAAAGAAGGACCAAACCTTCTCAAAGTTTTGTGAGTTCAAAGATTTGGTCGAGAAAGAATCAGGGAAGAAGATCAAGGCCTTGAGAAGTGACAACAATGGAGAATATGTCTCGCAAGAAGTTCAAGGACTTCTATGCAGTGAAAGGAATTGAATGAGAGTTGACGACACCTCATAACCCACAACAGAATGGGGTGGAAGAGAGGAAGAACAAAACTATTGTAGGGGCAACACGGGCGATGTTGCATGACCAAGGCCTACCACTTCACTTGTGGGCTGAGGCATGCAACACAATGGTCTATTTGAAAAATAGAAGCCTGCTTCGCATACTTGGGATGAAGACACCAAATGAAGCTTTCTCCGGTAAGAGACCAGATGTGGGTCACTTCAGGATCTTTGGCTCATCGATATATTTCCATGTGAAAAAGGATGCATGGAAGAAGCTTGAGCCGACAACAGAGTTGGGGATACTTGTGGGGTACATTGATACACCTCACAACTATTGGGTGTACTTGCCTACGAGTCGGAGGACAGTGGTTTGCAGAGATCTCAAGTTTGATGAGAAGAAGGCCATGCAACTTTCCCTTGAGAGGGAGCTCCAACTACAGGTTGTGGAGGAACAGTTGGTTCCTAAAGAGGAGGAGCCTCAGACTGATGCGGAGCAACTGCATGTAGAGGTTCTAGGAGTGGAGACATCCACTCAAGCAAAGCCTTTCAGAGATGGGTAGAAGTGCACAAGAGAAGCTGACAGATTGTTGTAGGATGCAAGAGAGAATGTGGGAGTACCATCTTCTCAGCGAAGACAGAGGAGGTCACCTAAGAGGTACACTAGATACATGGCCCTTGTTGGGGAATGTGTTGAGACAGAGCCATCTTCCTTTGAGGAAGCAGTGCAAAAACAAATTTGGGTTGATGCTATGGTGGCGGAGTATGACTCCATAGTTCGTAACAGTGTTTTGTACGTGGTTCCAAGACTGGAGAATAAGTTAGTTGTGAGTTCCCATTAGCTTTACAAGGTAAAGCAAGCTACTGATGGTAGTGTCGAGAAGCATAAGGAAATATTTGTTTCCCATGGATTTTCACAAGTCGAGGGGATTGACTATGATGAGATTTTTGCACCCGTCGCAAGGTCCTCATCTATTAGATCTATGTTGGCACTATCAGCACATATGGGTTGGAAGATCCATCAGATGGATGTGAAGACTACATTCCTCAATGGAGAGATTGAGGAAGAGGTTTACATATAGCAGCCAGAAGGTTTTGAGACCTTTGATCGTGATTCACATGCATGCCAACTCAAGAGAGCATTGTGCGAGCTGAAGCAAGCACCTCGTGCTTGATACACCAGGATAGACAACTACTTCACCGGGTTGGGCTTCACAAAGAGTGAGTGGATGCGAACCTGCACAACATCATGGTGGAAGGTAAGTTTTTGATCATCATTATTTATGTTGATGATCTCATATTGACTAATGATGATCAGTTGATCGTGTATTGCAAGGAGGACCTTGCAAGAGAATTCGAGATGAAAGACATGGGTCTCATGCATTACTTCCTTAGCATGGAAGTGTGTCGGAAGGATGAGGAGTTGTTTGTATCTCAGGGCAAGTATGCCAATGAGATACTCAAGAGATTCCACATGGAGAAGTGCAAGCCCATGCAGACTCCTCTAGCAGGTAATTGGAGGAAGGGGGATGCTACTTCAGGAGAAGTAGTGGAGGCTACTATGTATAAGTAGCTTGTGGGTTCACTGATGTACTTAGTGAACACATGACCATATTTGTGCTATTCAGTGAACCCGCTGAGTCAAGCGATGGTTCAACCTACCAAGATGTTTTGGAAGGCCGTAAATCATGTAGTGAGATACCTCAGAGGCACATCTCAATATGGATTATGCTACAGAAGGATAGAGGGAATGAAGCTACAGGGCTTCACTGATGCAGATTGGGCAAGGAGTCCATCAGATTGGAAGAGCACATCAGGAGGGATTTTCAACCTTGGGTCAGCGACAGTTTCTTGGTACAGTAGGAAACAGAGGTCAGTTGCACTCTGCTCAGTAGAGGTAGAATACATGGCTTCAAGTAAGGCAACATGTGAGGCCATTTTGATGCGGAAAATCCTAGCTGGTTTGTTTGATCAAAGGATGGATCCAACTGTGATCTATTGTGATAATAAGAGTTGTATCAAACTCTCTGAGAATCCAGTATTTCATGATAGGTCCAAGCACATCGACATCTGGTATCATTATCTCAAAGACTATGTAGCAAGGAAGATCATGTTGCTGCAATATATTTCGACAGAGGAGCAAGATGCCGACATTTTGACAAAGGCATTGTCAAAGTGTAAATTCGAGTTCCATAGAGACAGGATTGGGGTGGTAGATAATCCCTTTCTTGTTGAGAGGGAGTGTTGAAATGCGGCAACAAGAATATTCCAATTTTAATTTTTCCTCGAATTAAAATTGTGAATTAAAATTGAATTTAGTCTCACCAGCTGCTTGGAAATAATTAATTAATTCATTATGGATTAATTAGTTGGAGAAATTCAAGTTAGAAGTCATTCTGAAGTCATGCAACAGTTATCCCTAAAATTAAGGAGATAAGATTGAGTTATATTTGAGTTGTAATTAGTTAACTCAATTTACTGAGTTAAGTCCAGTTAAATTAGTTCCAAAATGTTTGAGGACCTAATTGTGAGTTATCAGTCAATTGATGCATGCATGCATGCACTCAACCAGTGTACTCTAGATAACTGAAGATTCTCCCATTAGAAACTTATGCATGTCTATTATAGACATATTTGGGCACTGCAACCCCAATCACATATGTCCATAAACCAAGGGCTTCTAAGTCCCTAAAAGTGTTGTTTCATGCCCTAAAGGAACAAGGTCAACTAATTACATCATCTCCCAGAAGTTATCCACAGAAAACTGCTCAGAACTGGTAAAAAATGGACCATACAGGCTGCTCAGTGCAGAGGGTGTGATGCATCTCACCTGCTCAGTGAAAAAAGTGTGATGCATACTAAAAATCCCTTCTATAGGGTGCGATGGGCGAGAGTAGACAAATGGCAGAGATAGTTTGCAAGGTGGATGATCATGGAATCTTCTAGAAACTTCTCTTGTGACACTTGCCTCTCTGAATT
>APFE030165171.1:124704-141112 GCA_000404065.3 Pinus taeda | reverse complement strand
CTCTGCTCAGACTATTTAACATGCTAAGATGGATCTATGTCTTCAACTTGTCCTAACGATGAACCACACTAGTTGGTTCGAAACGCGTCGACAAAGGTCTTTCTATATGTGATTTTCGCTGAAGCTCTTCTTATAACTTTGATGGATCACAGAAGCCTCAATTCTACAAACACAATATTTTACACCATTCACAACATAAAAAGATTCATCACAATCCATAGGGAAATATACATAAGCAATTTACACTTATCTATGTGCTTAAAGATGGTTGGAAACTGAAGGGGGTAATTCAACTCTCCACCCAACTATGGGCCAACCACACTATAGTTGTTAGGGATTTTATATGTCATTGAATTCCCTAAATTTAAATTTTCAACCAGAGTTCGTAAAATTCGAGTTGCAATTTATTATGGTTAAGATCCAAACTTACCCTATGCAGATTTAGTACGAAATTAAGTACAAAATATTCAAACCCTATTTCTAACAATCACACCATGAATTACTGAAGTGAAGAAACCTATTTCATTATACAATATAAATTACTAATTATGAAATCTATTTTACATTCACAACCCAAATTACTATTTTATTCTCAATTATGGCACATCTAAGTCAAAAACTCCTCTAGAAATGAGATTTGCAACTATCACAAGCTATGTTCTCAAATATATCTAACAACTACTTCATTCAAAAGGCATTATGCAAAACTAATCCCCAGTGTGCTACAAATCGAAAGTAAACTCAACAATGTCTTGCAAAATAACTCAGACTATTTCCTATGTACCATTACATTCAAAGAAAACTAAGCATATGAACACATAACTTATGGCTTCCTAACTTGGAATCAATTTGAGAAAGTTAAATAACACACAACTTTGATTTATTTAAACAGGTGAACACAAATAAATCTAAATCAATGCTTGCTACACAATCAAATAGATGAAAAGATATCTATTCAAATTATCATTACACTACAACTCAAATAATCATCACACAATAAATTGACTAACCAACACAGTGTAAATGACATGCAATTATCTAAGCATTAACACACGATTTACACCAAAGAATGACACACTATTCTTAATCAATTCTGAGCACAAGCTACATGAATGTCTTTCCAACATTATATAGATCCACGTTTAATTAAAATGCTTCCATCCATAATAAAGGATTCAATCTAAAATATAAGAATTCATTTCTTAGAAATCTATTCCAAATCGAAACCTTCTTCTTCAGTGTTCACGAGATCATGAGAGTAATCAAATAAGTTAATACATGAAAACTATACTCATAATAATGAGTCCCAAACTTGGAAAAAACTCAATAAAAATTACACCAACTATCTCAACTTAGATCAACGAAAGCATGAAAGGAAACTTCATTACAAGTCTAAGTATATAAATTCTGGAAATCATCAAAGAAAGCAAATGAATATTTAAGTACAGTTCTTGCTAATAAATTTGAAACACACCTCCTACTTAATGAAAACTGTTACAAGACTCAGTTGAGGTTTCTGGTGGGCCCTTGTCACAACCTAGAACAAGTATAACATAATTCAATAATTCACAGATCAAGGAAACATAAATTCTCAGATATGAATAGAAGTTGAAACAATTATATTAAAATCCTTTAATAAAACATAAGTCTGAGAGTTTTGAAACAGAGTCAAATGATATCGTGTCAAAATCTCCTTGTCACTAGTTCAACCTATACGTGTATCTGTGTGTAATCTCTCATACAAACACTAGGCATTTTAAAGAACTCAGGCCTACAAATGGTTACAACAACATGACCGAAGAAAGCAAATACATCTGTGATCTAGCTAATTTAAGCTATGCTAAATCCTCAGGATCACTTTCACCGGATCATAACTGAACTATTCCATTCGTGAAACTAACTTTGGATCAAGGAAAATAACACTATGCTTATGAAATAAAATAAATATCTTCAGGATGCCGACAGTTGACTGGTTTCCTGGTACTGAGCCTAAAATAGAGTACCGATTTGAGTACCGAACTGAGTATAGAATAGTTGCTCCAAAAATGGCTGCTTGATGTATTCATTGGACTGGTGTTGGACCTCCGATGACGTATCCATGTACTCAAGTGTAGTCCCTATATTTAAGAGTCCATCTCTAGATTAGTCAATTAACATCCACCTAAACCAAACAAAGATATACAAAAACAATCCTTATTAGTAATTCTCACCTCCATTGTAAAGTAGCACGGTTTGGTTAATGTGGAGTGATTTTATGGTATCGAAGAGTAGTAAAGTAGGATACATGATAGTAAAATAATAGGATAGGGAGTGAAAAAGGGTACAAAAGTAGGGCCCAACATCTCCCCATGCCAGAGAGAATGCATGTCCTCATGCATCTATCCTTTTCAAATTTAACCAATCATCAAAATTAGGTCATCCCTTCCTTCAATTTCCCATCGCACCGACTAGGACTTCCAAACCATGGTTTTCTTGCATTATTGGCCATGGAAATCTTAGGTTTCCTTCATGGGCGTTAAGCCTTTTGACAGGTTTTAGTTGCTTCATCTCCCAACTAATAAGCCATTTGTTCCTCATGACTAGTGCAACGTCCTTGGATACTAGGGATAGATTCTGGTTCTGATACTACTCATTATCTAACCGAACATAACAAAACAACGTATTGTACTTATGAGCCATTTCGTTATGTTTTCCATTCTTCCTATGTAGCTTGGCTATTAGCAGTTTTAAATATTCTTCACCTCAAGTTGAGGTATTCTCCATAGGTATGGTTTGTTATTGTGAAATACTCTCTTTATGATTCGATCCATCATGTGTTTGACTCTTCCTAGATTTAGATGCCCACTTCCTCGTGAATTGTTCCATGTCAGATTGGCCCTGTTGTGGTGAAATACTTAAAAGATCTTGGAAGTTATCAATTGGTCCATCTTCCTCAAGTGGAATATCCCCCGTTTCTTTGGCTGCTCGAGAGGGGATTTTTTATTTTTGTTTTGGAGAAGACAACACTGTGTTAGGTTCAAGGTTTTGAGTACTGGGGGTTGAAAGTTGTTGTCTAGACATGCGTCTAGTGTGTCGCTGCCCTTGTGATGAGGTCAAAATCTTGGATACTTTTGTTTTCTATATTGTTGAAGTGGGAAATGATGTTGCTTCCTCTTCTTCTCTTTAGAGTTTCCTTTTCCTTTTCTTAGGGGCTACATTAGCTTCCTCTGACTATTTTTTCTGCTAGTGAGGCCATTGATTTTGCAACCTCCACTTGAGGCCTTATTTGTTTTCTCTATTGGGGCTCTTCAGCTACTCCATCATTATTTACAAGTTCACCCTTCTGCTCCCTACTTAATTTTCATTTCTTTCCCTTTGAGACTAGAGTTGGTTTCTTTGTAGATGAACTGGGGTTTACAAGTCTAGGCTTCTTCAAGGGTTTCACCAAATAACCCTCCTCTTTTGTCGATATAGGGTTTATATAAGGGCTTTGGCCTTGTTTAGAAACAAATTCAGAAGGGTGTCTGTTCCTTGTCCCAATTTCTTTGATTGAGGACTAATAAGCCTCTATCAACCCTTAATTTGGTTTTATTCACCGAGAAAAAAAAAAACTCTTCCCAAGACTTCTTATGCTGACTCAACTCATGAACAACTAGCATATTGATAAGACTGTAGTGACATAAGCTAGTTCAACATTTTTGGTAGAGGACTAAACATCTCGAGTGACCTTATACAAACTTCTATGGATGAAAAATGGAAAACTGACTTCACGACTGTCCAAAAAGTGTAGGAGAAGCCTAATGTGGTAAAGAAAACCAACGCCATACAATGCGGTGATGAGTGGGAACCATTCCTCCTCTATGCAACTTCATAAGACTCCCTTCAACCAATTGATAGATTTGTATGCAGGCTTAAGAAAATTAACATAGTCATCCCATTTAAGCAGGCCTCCTTTAAAATATCTTTCACTAGTTAATGGCAGTCTGTTTACTTTGCTTATCAATTTTAGTAACCTTAATTTTTAGGCTGTCGACCTCTGCAATGTTTCCATCAAAGATCTGTGCAAAGGCCATAGATACCATGTCATTATGACCTTGAAATTTTTTAAGAAAACCCATCCATCCCTTCCCCTCAAACTATCCCTTACACACCGCATATTCTAGGCTATTAGACAAATTGGGCAAATGTGGGTTCATGGCAGTCAACCCCCATGCTGAAGGTGGAACAATGTTGAAGGCTAGAAGGAAAATGTAGGGATTCACAGGTTGGTTAACTACTGAAACTTAGCAATGAAATAGAAAAACCTTTATTTTTGGGGCTTCACATAGACTTAAAAGTATTTGAAACGATGGTTATGTATTTCTGAATTATGTCATGGATTGGTTATTTGTAATGATGAGTAGGTACTTGACACATGTACCACACAAATAAGAATGAATGTGATAAATAATGGGATAGGATGTACTAGTATTAGTTGTATATGGAAAATACATGTAACTCATTGCAACGGAAGGAGGTAGATAACTATTAAGTCTCATTATTCATATTCTCTGAATTAGTCTAAGTAAATTCAAATTCATTCATACCTTGATTTTACTGCATAATGATATCTAGGAACCCTAAAATAATAATGATGGGGACAACTTGATCCTTAGCTGAGTGTCCTCTCCATTTGTCGACTTCATTACAAAATACTACAATTTAATTATAAATGATCCAAAACTTGGAATTTTTGACCTAAATTGGTTCTAATGCTTCTGAGATGGAGTTGATGCCATCTATCTTATTTGACTTGATATTCATATTGATAAAAATTATTCATTACTTAACTCAGTCTATGATTAGTACTGGATTAAGTACAAAACCTTTGGACTTGCTCATCAAGAGATGGTAACAATGAAAAATTGTGACTGCCATGGAAAAACTAAACATAAAGCTTCCTTGAACCTTCATGTAAGCCTAATTTAGGAATTGTGACTGAAATTGAATTCTTCTTGTTGTGGAACAATCCTGGTGCCATAAATCCATGGATTTTGGCTAGGACTAGAGTGATCACTCCCTAGGGAATTTCAATTTTTGGCAGTCTGAAATGCACAAAAGAAGACTCCAAGGGGGTTTCTTTCCCATACTTATCTACTGAGCCCAAGAAAGAATAATTTTGTACTCAATAGATCCCTATCTACTGCTTTCTCATAAATTTAATGAGCCAGATTTAGCCGATGCTTGGGGGTATTCACTTTTAGAGAGTCTTAAGAACCCAAAGTAGACTCCACGGAGTTTCTTTTTTGTCCTTTTCCTGCCAAGCCTAGAAAAGAATAATTTTTTACTTGGAATATCCCTAATTACTACTGTCCCATTAATATTAATGAGATTGGGTCATTCAATGCTTGGAACATTCAATTTTAGGGAGTCTGAAAAATTCACAGTAAACTCCAAAACATCCTTTTCCATAAATAATCTGCCATGTCCGAATAAAAGAATAAACCTAACCTTGACATATTTCCTCTTTATTTTATGTGAGTTGCGGAGGAAAATAAAAGGTCAACCAACTATTATTTATACTATATATATATATATATATATATTATATATATTTATATATCTATATATATATATATATATATATATTATATATATATATATATATTATTATATATATATATATATATATTATATATATTATATATATATATATATTGTATATGTATGTATATATAAAATAAAAAGAAAATTCAATTTGAAGAACCAACAGGAGCTGGATTCCCCTTTTGAACCAACTCCATTTTTGGATCCTGCATCACATTCTCCAAAAATTCTTGTCGGGAAAGTGAGTGGTGGTAGATTTTTAGCCTGTGGCCATTTACCACAAACAAATTTTGATCATCATCAATGGTTTTAATCCTTACTAAGGCATTATCGAAGACTTCCTCCACTTCATAGGGCCCATTTTCCTTTGAAATTTTTAAACTTACTATCATACAGTAGCTTCCAATCCCCTGGTTGGAAAACCTTTTTCTTGATATACTTATCATGCCACTGAGCTCTTTGATCCTGTACCAACATAGTTCTTTGGAAGTAATCTTGTCTAATTTTGTCAAGTTCATTCAGCTGAAGTATTGTTTGTTTCTAAGCTTCATTTAGATCCATTCCTAGTTGAGTAGCAGTCCAAAATGTTTTTACCTAAAATTAAATGGGGAGCAACACCTACTTCCCATATACTAACTCACAGGGAGTATATCACATTATGTTTCTCCTTTTTATCTGATAAGCCCATAATGCTTCTAGAAATCTATCAGCCCAGTCCCCATAGTGCAACTGAACTATTTTAGCGAGAATGGACTCCAAGAATTTGCTATCATATTCAACCTATCTGTTTGCCTATGGGTGTTATAGGGTATATTTCCAGTACTTTATCTAGTATTGTTTAGTGATAGCCTTTACTAGTTTGGAAGTGAATTGTGTCCCTTGATCGGTGACAATTTCTCTAGGCACTCCAAACTGAGTGACGATATCTTAAAAGAGGAAATCTACAATAGACTTCTCCGTGGAAAATTATAAAGCCTTATCCTCCAACCACTTTGTCACATAATTAGTACAAACTAATATGTACCTCTTCTTCTTGGACATGGGAGAAATGGGCCCTTCAAAATCCAATATTTCCCACTTTTCAAAAGGCTCTATGATATCTAAGTTTGAAGAGGCATCTCATCACTTGGAATGGACCTCCCCTTTCTTTGGCAAACATCACAACTAGAAACAAACCTTTTGGTGTCTTTAAAGAGAGTGGGCTAGTAATAACTTGCATGTAGGACCTTATAAGTTGTTCTTTTGTCTGCAAAGTGCCCACCACAAGGTCCACTATGGAAAACTCTCAAGGAATCATACATTTAATCTTCATGTACACACCTTCTCAAGATTAAATTAGGTCCAATGTGGTACAGGTCTCCTTCTATCCATGAATAGTTGGCACTCTGTTGTACAACGTTTTGTTTTTCCTTGGTTGATAGATTATGTGGCAACCTGCCTAATACCAAATAGTTGTTCACATCAACAAACCAAGGATTATGTGTCGAAATGGAAAAAAAATTCTCATCTGGAAAGTCATCCGGAACTAGTATTGGATCTATGTCTCATGCAATATTCATTTGGGACAAGAAATCTGCAGCTGAATTATCCCATCCAAGCCTGTCAATCACAATGATATTAAATTCTTGAAGTAAGAGTAACCACCTAGTAACTATTCCATTAGCACTTGGATTATTCATAAGGAATCTAATAGCAGAGTGATCAATATTGACAAAAGTTTTGTAACCTGTAATATAGTGCTAAATTTGTTGATAGCATTGACTACTGCTAGTAATTCTTTTCTAGTAACATTGTAATTTAATTATGAAGGTGATAGAATTTTTCTAACGAAATAAATAGCACAAGGAATGTGATTCTCCCTTTGTCCTAATACAACTCCAAGGGTTGTATCTGATGCATCGGTACAAATGTAGAAAGGGAGAGACTAGTTAGGTCCTCTCAACACCAGAACAATTGACAATTTGTCCTTTAGTACCTGAAAATGATTTTGACAATCAATATCCCATAGAAAATGTACATCTTTAGTGAGTAGTTTAAACATGGGTGCTGCAATCTTAGTGAAATTTTCAATAAATCTCCTATAATACCCTGCATGTCCTAAAAATCTTCTTGCCTCCTTTTGCAATGTTGGGACTGAAATATATGATATTACCTCAATTTTTGTAGGGTCAACTTTTATCCTTGCTTGTGACACATGGTGACCCAAAGCAATTCCCCCAGTTTGCATCATTTTACATTTAATATTACTAAGGGCCAAATGAGATTCTTGACGAAAAATCAACACTTTTTCCAAATTCTCCAGAGCCTGCTAAAATTCATCACCATACACTATGAAGTCGTCCATATAGACTTCCACATAGTCATGTATAAGATCAACAAAGATAGCTAGGACAACTCTCTGAAAAGTAGCTAGAGCATTACACAAGACAAATAGAAGAACTCTATAAGCATAGGTGCCCCATAGGCAGGTAAAAGTACTATTCCTTTGTTCTTTCGAGGCTATTTGGATATTATTTTAGCTTCTATACCCATCCAAGAAGGAGAAATACTTCTTCCCTAATAGAGTATCAAGCACTTGATCAATAAAAGGAAAAGGAAAGTAACCCCCCAAGGTAGCTTTGTTCAACTCTCTATAGTCAACACAAATTTTCCATTTCCCATTTTTCTTGGGAACCATGACCAAGGGAGATATCCATTTACTATCAAAGATGGGGTATATGAAATTTGCACTTAATTTTTTTTTCAATTCATCTTTGACAATTAGTTTGAGAGCTGGGTTCATTCATCTTTGTGGTTGCCTTACAAGTATGATTTCTTCATTTGTGTAAATGTAGTGCATACAAGTATCATGA
The DNA here is from genome assembly GCA_000404065.3 of Pinus taeda. Classification (NCBI taxonomy): domain Eukaryota; kingdom Viridiplantae; phylum Streptophyta; class Pinopsida; order Pinales; family Pinaceae; genus Pinus; species Pinus taeda. The sequence goes on along the minus strand of APFE030165171.1, from coordinate 132,695 downwards.
TGGATCCCTTTTATATGTAAATAATCCCAAGAAAATGATCCATATTGCTTTTGAATCATGTTTATTACTTGTTATCTATGTTTTGTACTTAAATCTGTACCAATATACATTGTTTTTCTAGTGCTGATTTCAATAGGTTGGAAATCTGCTTCTCTATTTTCTTCAAAGGCTGCAATAGTAAATGATGCAAACATAGTAGGATAACAAGTTTCCTAAAATTCACATCTGAAAACATGATGGTAGCCACTAAAAGAAACAAGATAATATATACAAGTTATATCATATAAGAATTGTTGCAAAGCATGTTCTTCTGACCATTCTTGAAGTCCTCTTGATTGTTCTAAAATCAACAAGGGAAACATGTAGTCTTCTTCCCCATAAGGATTTTCCAACCAAAGAGGTACCTCAATAGCTAATTGGGCAGGTGGAAAAATAATCAATCTTTGAATTTGTGGCCCATTAGAAATAGTCATTTCCCATTTCTACACCTAATAACAACATTGCACCCAATAACAACATTAGTTGTGGTTAGAACTATTGGATGTCCAGGTTTAGTAGTTTTTGGATAAATTACTATAAAATCAACAAGATATTCCTAGGAAGCTATTGTTACCACCACATCTTCTAGGACCCCCATAGATTTAACAATGGACTTATTTGCTAGCTCCAACACAACGGGTGTAGGTATTATTTATTTTAATTGCAATAATGTCATAGTGTCAATAGTCATTGCATTTATGGTTTCCCCCAAATCTACTAGAGTATTAGGCATAAAAGTTCCATTGATTTCTATGGTTACTATGGGGTTCCCTGAGTCATTGTATTTTGGTTGTAATCCATATATCATTTCTGACATTTAGCTGATTAATTTAATATTTTGATTATTATTGCTTTTCCTTCCAGGATTTTTAATGCAAAGATCCCTAATCATCTTGGTATAAATAGGAATGTCTCTAATGGATTGTAACAAATGGATTTTTATGCATACATTTCTCAACTTAGACTCCAAATCATATTCTGTGGGAATTTTGATTTTATTTACAAGATATATTTCTAGAAAAGGAAGCTCCTTGGGTTCTTTTATTTCATCGGTTTTTCATTTTATGTTTGTTTAATGGTTTTATCCTCAGATTCTACATGAGGATCCTCCTCTCGGATAATTAATGTTGATTTAATTTTGTTAACAAATTTCCTAGACCTTCATTTAAGGGAAAGGAAGTGATAACATAAGTGGGAAAAGGTTGCAGCTCAATCTTTTGTATAGGTTGAGGAGGTCTATTATTGGGATCAATAATCGATTGTGCACGCAACTATGTTGGTGAAGGAGCATTAAAAGATTTTCGCATCTGTCATGAAGATGAATTAGTGTTTTGAGGTAGGGGCAAGGGTTGTTGCACTGGAGGTTGTAGTGGTAATGAAGGTTGCTAAAGGTAAGGTGGGTTATACCCTTGATGAAATTGGGGCATGTTTGGTGCATAAGACATATAGGGTGGACATTGATACTGAGGGTATGGGGGTGCTTGGTTTTGAGGCTGAAAGGTGCTCCCATAAGGATTCCCTCTCCATCCTTGGTTTCAAGGTGAATTTTGAGGTGGTTGTGTAGCCCGTGAGGGATAAAATGGCTAAGGATTCCATGGTTGATTTTGAGGAAAACCTTGTGCGTTAGGGTCTTGATAAGTATTATTGTTTGGTCCCCTCCATGATGGTTTCCTAGTTGATTGAGGAAAATCACTAGTCTCTTCCCCCCTTTGTAAATAACTTGTAATCAAGGAAGGGAGGGGCACTAGTCCATGGGGTTCTCATGTGTACAGATCCCACAAAATTCTAGCACATTAATGGGGTATTCTCTCTCAGCATGTTTTTGTCTGCATTTAGGACATAAAGCAACCAAAGCAACCTTCTATACCTCTTGTTTTCTTTTAATTTTCAGAGTATGCAATTGATCACTAATGGTTTTTAGGATGTCTATTTTAAAAATTTCCAAGAGCTTACCTAACTCAACTTGAGTGACACCACCATGTACTGGTTTAGAATTCCTAGACACATAATCCATTGAATTGTCTCGGATCCTTTTTCCTACCATTGCTTGAATTTTAGAATAAGTTCTGCATAGTTTGGCTATTTCGACAAAGGGTGTCTTATAGATATCACCAAAACTTAAGATATTAAGTGTTTCAATGCATTCTTCCCTTAACCCTTTTAAAAATATATTCCTAAAGGTTTTCTGATCCAGATTACCCGTTCGAGATTTGTGATAGTTATAAAGGAACCTTTCAAGGTATTCCTCCAAACTCTCATCTTCCAACTATTGCATCCTAAAACTATCATTAACATCTTTAATTTTACAATAATCCTAATATTTCTTGAGAAAAATAGACTTCATATCATCCCATGAGTAAATAATATGTTCTCCCAAGCTCATGAACCACCTCAGGGCTAAGTATTTCAAGGTAGCAGCGAATAACTTAAGTTGATATGAATCATCATAATAATTATAACTTCTGCAAAGAATGTCAAATTCAAATAGAAAAGAGTTAGGATCCTTTGAGGATGTATCATGGAAGAGTGGAAGATATGCCAAGGGTATGTTCTTCATAGTAATGTTTTTAGTGATGTCTAGAATAGGAAATCTAAAGGTAGTTTCTAGATCTTCTTCTTCACCATGGATATAATGTACAAGTTGAGTATTTCCTTCATGAAAATATGAGGTATGTTAATTGTGTTGTGGGTGGACTTTACAGTTATAAAGTGAGTTTCCTTACTCAACTTATCCACTACCACCATAATGACATTGTGTTTCTCGCATGTTCTTGACAATCCTATGATGAAGTCCATATATATGACTTCCCACTTTCACTCAAGAATCAAGATCTTTGACTTTGCTGGGTGTCTACATTCCACTTTGAATTTTTGACATTACACACACCTTGTAATGTATTCAACAACTTACCTTTTCATACCTCTTCATCACCATTATCGTTTTCTAATAACTAGGATGACATGAGTAAGGTATTTTGTGAAAACCATCCAAGATGAGCTTCTTCAAATCACCTATACAAGGTACATACAACATGTCCTTCAATGTCAACATTCCATTATCTGTGAGCATATAATTGTTTCTTAATGGCCCCTTCAGTTCCTTTTATAAGCGATATTTCACATGCTAAAATTGCTTTTCTTGTATCAATCCCTTCTTAATCTTTTCTTTGATATCAATCTCACAAGTGGTCATGGATCCCAAGTGAGCCACTTGTAGACTTATACTAAGTGCATATGCTACTTTGTTTTCATTGCCTTTAATGTGATTTATCTCAATGTCAAATTCACTGATAAAATCTAATCATCTGGCTTGTCAAGCATTTAAATTGGGTTGGTCAAATAAGTATCTCAACCCTCCATGATATGAAATCAACACAAAATTCCTCCCAAGCAAGTAGTGCCTCCACATTTTCAATGCGTGCACTAGCACTGTAAGCTCCAAGTCATGAGTGACATAGTTTTTCTAATGCTCATTTAATTTTGATGATTCATAACATACCACATGTGTTTCTTGTATTAGGACTCCACCTATTCCTTCCTTATAGGAATTTATGCAGACCAAGAAGTCCTTTTCTAGGTCTACTATCCACAAAATAGGTGTGCATCTTAGTAATTTCTTAAGCCATGCAAAACTAGTTGCACACTCTATGTCCATTGTAATTTGGCTCCTTTCCTTAGTAAAGATGTGATTAGATGCTCAATATTTGAAAATTATCGAATAATTCACTTGTAATATCTAGCCAATCCCATGAAAGATCTAGTTTTTGTGACATTTAGAGGCATGGTCCTCTCCTTGATAACCTTGATCTTCTCAGGATCCATAGTACTAAACTTGTGAATGGAATAAAACACATTTTCTAAGCTTAACATAGAGTTTGTGCTCTCTCAAAAATTTCATAACTTCTTTCAAATGTTCTTCATGCTCTTCTCTAGTTTTTGAGTATACTAATATGTGATCCATGAAAACCATTATCAGCTTATCCAAATACATGTTGAGGACATTATTTATCAGACACATAAATGTGGCTGTGGCATTAGTAAGCCCAAATAACACCACCACAAACTCATAGTGTGCATATATTGTCCTGAAAGTTGTCTTATGGATGTCTTCATCCTTATTCGAAATTGACAGTAACCAAATCTCAATTCTATTTTGAGAACACTATAACGCCTCTCAATTGATCAAACAAGTCATTAACTCTAGGCACTGGGTAGTTTTTCTTCACTATTTCTTTATTTAATTGTGGATAATCAATGCATAGCCACAAGGTGCCATCCTTTTTCTTTACAAATAACATTGGGACTCCCGAGGGTGACACACTTGGCCTTAGTGTACCGTTGATCCAACATTTCCTCCAACTATAATTTTATCTCCACTAATTCCAATGTGCTCATACAATATGGGGATTTCGAGATTGGCACTGAACTAGGAAGAAATTCGATGGATAAATCAATTTCTCTCCTATGTGGAAATCCTGATCTTTTCTCCATAAACATGTTGCTAAATTGATTTAAGACTAGGCGAGCTTCCGTTCTAACCTCACAACCCTTTGGATTGCTAGTCACTTGGACCACATATAGGGCACAACCTTTTTGGATGCACCTCTTCACTTGCAACACCAATATCCGTTAAATATAAGTAAGATTTCATATTCCCTAAAGCATCATTTCCTCACCTTCACTATTGAGGCATTCTAGTGAATTTCCATAACAATCCACTTTGGTGTTATGGGATGCTAGCCAATCCATGATGACTCATACATCATATGAACCCAATGACATGATATTAGGGGTAGCAATAGTGGAAATGATGCTCCATCACTCTATTTTTAGATCTTGTGGCTAGGTGGATTAGCCACAATTTTATATGAGTATTCCTTTTGATAGAACATTTATTTGTGATCTTCGGGCTGATATAGCTGAGATTAGAACCTGGGTCAATTAAAATCGAAACAGGCTAGTTGAAAACCATACCTTCCATTTTGATCACAGAGGTTTGATGATCTGGTTTCTTGTTTTCTAAGGCTGCATAAATTCAAGGCATACTCTAGCCCATATCATTCACCATTTTTGCCTCTTGTACATTGTACAACCTTTCCATTATGTTGCTTTTAAGGATAGTCTCTCCATAGGTGGTTTTATCCATGTGTCCAACACTACAAAGGCCCTTTCCTAAACCCCTTGGCCACTTCTCTTGTAAGTTTATTGGGACGATCTCTATTATGAGTAGTGAATTTTTATTGAACCTCACCCTTAGTAGGAGTGGTGAAATTCACATTCCTCCCTTCTTGCTTGTATCCTAAGGATTTCAACCCTTTTCCCTTGAATTTGGTCTTGTCTCTTATTTCTAATCAGTTTGGAACTTGGTCATATGCCTAGACTACACATAGCAATATTTGGCCTTCCAAATAGTGTCTTTTAGGGTTATTAGCCCATCAAACTCAATCTTGCCTCAGTAAGCATTTGGAAACCCATTGAGGTACCTTTGAATCTTCACCTTCTCATATTTTATGTACGACACATACCTCAACAACTCCAAAAATATGTTAGTGTACTCATTAACAGTAAGTTGCCCTAGCTTATGCTTATGGAATCATTTAACTTTGTTTCAATAATACCTCTTAGATAGGGACTTCTCATGAAAATATATCTCAAAATTTCTCCATGACAACTCCTCTTTAATTCCCTTGACATTTATTGAATCTTCCCACCATATTTAAGCCTTACCCTTCGAGCTGAAAATAACCACTCCAAACTCCATATTTACAGAGTAGTCATGGATTTGAAGTATTTCCTTATTCCCAACAACCAAGATTTTGCCTCTTCAGCCTTTTTATTTTCTCCATAAAAGGTGGGAGGTTTGGATTTATTGAACTCCTCCGAAATTGAGATCTTTTCACTCCTCCTTTGGTGATGATGCCTCTTGGTTTCAACACTAGACATATAGTTATGGTTGCTTGATTCTCTTTCTAGATTATTGAGTGGGGTTTCTCCCCTCACCATGTCTTCACTAGATTTCCTATGCCTCTTCTTCGACATACTACTATTTACTCTATTGGATTCTAGTCCTTGATTTTGATTCTAGAAGGACATTTACTAGATTTGTGCCTACCTAGATAGCTAACACTAAGTTCATGTTGCTTTTGTCTTTGCAAATCTGTCAAAATCTACAAGATCATCACATTCACCTTTTCTTGTCTCTCTTATTCTCTAACAATATTCTCATTTCCTACCATTAGATAAATGTTGATGTCTAAAATGGGCCTTCTAAGGAAGATTATAAAATGGTGAATCATATGTTATGGTTGACATCATCATCTTGAATCCTATTGGTTCTTATAAATTTGATTTTGGTTGTACATTTGTGTTTTGAGGACCCATTTAGACCTCAAAATTTCTTTAATGTTTGTAACTTCTCAATTCAGCTCTCAAACTTCTGAGGGTCTCCATCTAGTTAGAGGAATTTTTCTATGACCTCTTTTCCTCTGAGTGTTATTCGTGATGATGATAGGATATGGGCATATGTATTCTACCATTCTGTTGCTCATTTCCTTATTTTGGCTGGAATTTATGTCTTATTATATGTGTGAGTGTTATTTAACACATGATTTTTATCCAAATCAAACAAAAAATACCCAAATATACTCATCACCTTGGCATATCTTTAAAAAGAATGTTGATCTCAAACTAGTTGAAAAATTCAACACCCACATTAGTATGTAGATTAGAAATAAAAATAACATATCATTGATAGGTCAATCCAAAATTCATATCAACTACAAGTTTATCATTAGTACATACACATATATAAAAATTAAACCATCAGGTCAATTTTTTGGCCCATGTGTGTGTGAGGCTCTTCGGGTCTAGTTTTGATTCCCTTGCTTCATCATGATCCACTCTATAACTCTTTAACACAGCTTCTAACTTTATTCCCTAAAGGTGCCATGTTGAACCTTTGCTTCAACATCATTATGTAATGGGGCTTATAAATTTTCTCTTTCAAGGCCCCATCTAATCCAAGTGTTGAACCTGGGTGCATTGATAACACTTTGTATTAGACCTCTTGTTATCATATGGTGTATTTATGGTGCCCTAGGCCCAGTGTTTGAACCAACACTCTGATACCACTCTCTAGCCACCTCCTTTCAACCCACTTAAAGATTCTTAGGTTGAGGAAGGTGCTAATTGCTGTTTAAACCAATCACAAGGTCCATTTTGAATACAGGGTTAGAAAAAGCCCTTGTTTTTGCAAGTCTATAGAATTATATTTTGATATCAGCATTGTGTTGAGCTCATGAGAGATTTCTCGTGATACCAATTTTACCTTGATATGATCCCTGGATAAAAATTTACACTCAATTAAATTTTCAACCTATTAGAAGAGGCCATGTCAACTTTCTAGCCACATCGCGGCCACATGGCCTCCATCGATTCAGATTGGATCATTATATTTCTTTTAATCCATATTAATGCTTTAAGAGTGAAAAAAATGGAGGAATAAGCTCACCAGACCATTTTTATTGGCAGGGCCCAGTTTGAAAAATTGGAGTTTGAAAAATTTTGGGAGTATTTTGAGGCATCAACTGATTTTTTTTGGGATAAAACTTTTCCATCATAGCATGACACCTTTCAGTCATACTTTATGCATAGAGGCCTTTCTAATGACATAAGAATAATGTTGGATGTTATTAAACCAGCTCACAAAAAGATAGAAAAGATAGATCAACGCCTAAGAATTCAGCCTCTTCGAGGGGGCAACCTCCTTTACATTACAAAAATGAACAATTCTTGGATGTTTCAAATGACAAAACATCCTTTCTATATATATGAGTCTAAGGGGTTACAATATAACCAAGCCAACCTAACAATAATAATATAAAGGCACAAAAATAACAATAGTGGGATTCTATGGGGCACAATAATAACAATATGGGGACAATAGGGGCACA
>APFE030165171.1:102605-124252 GCA_000404065.3 Pinus taeda | reverse complement strand
AGGAAGCTCCAATTTGTATGCCATAGTACCTATCTTTTGCAACACCTTGTACGAAACATAATACTTTGGTGATAATTTATTATCCTTCTTAGCTTGCTTGAGGGACATTTGTTTATATGGTTTTAGCCGTAGGAATACCCAATCACCTACATGAAAACTTCTTTCCCTGCGATATTGATCTGCTTGCTATTTCATTCTATTCTGTGCCAAGGTGAGGTTATCCTTTAAGAGTTGGAGAAATTGTTGTTAATGCTCGATGTGATCTTCCACTACTTGAACCTTAGGATTTTCTCTTAAATATGATGTGATGGATGGTGGATGGTATCCATAAAGTGCCATAAATGGGGTCATTTTTGTTATAGTATGGAAGGAAGTGTTATACCACCATTCAGCCAGAGGTAACCATTTGACCCATTGTGTCTGTTTATTAGATACAAAGCAATGAAGATATCCTTCCAAACATTTGTTTACTATCTCAGTTTTCCCATCAGACTGAGGATGATAAGATGATCTATGAGCTAACTTAGTACCAAGATAAGAAAATAATTTTGTCCAAAATTTTCTAGTGAAAATGGGATCTCTGTCACTTACAATAATCTTTGGGTTTCCATGTAGCTTTTGAAATGTCTCCATAAATGCAGTAGAAACTGCACTTGCTTTAAATGGATGAGATAATGCACAAAAGTGTGCATACTTGGTAAGACTGTCAACTACCACCATGATAACACTCTTTCCTTCAGACTTGGGTAGACCTATGATAAAATCCATTGAAACCTCCTCCCAACATTGGATTGGAATGGATAAAGGTTGTAATAGTCTTGGGGTCTTAATTGTTTCAAATTTATTTTGTTGGTAAACCAAACATTTTGCCACAAACTTCTGAATATTCGATTTAAGGCCATCCCAAAAAAAAATCCTTCTTAACCCTATGGCAAGTTTTTAGAAATCCTGAGTGCCCTCCTAAGGGAGAGGTGTGAAATTCCTTAAGAATCTTTTGTTTGAGTTGGGAATTCTTACATAGGTATAACCGATCCTTGTACCATAAGGAATCATTTTTCCAGCTAAATGTATCAGATGTACTGGGATCTTGTTGTATCTTTTGAATGAGTTCCCACAATTCCTCATCATTCTTCCATTCATCCCTTGCTTCGTTTATCCAATCTGGTTGGATAATAGAAATGGGGCAAAGAAATGCTTCCACATCCTCATCCTTTCTTGAGAGTGCATCTACCACAACATTTTGCTTCCCTTTTTTGTAGATGATACTAAAGTCATAGCTGGTGAGAACCAGTATTGCAGCAATAATGCTACAACTCCTGGGCTGCCTACTTTACTCCTCCTGGGCTACCTACTTGACTCTTATCAACCCGGTAGTTCGTAACAAACTTGGAAGCGTCGGTGCTGCATGCACAAGTACTAGTTCTTACTGCAGGTTGTCTCTTGGTTAGCTGATGCAAGATCACTAGGAGCTCGAGCCAACTTATATGGATACTAGAAGAAGCTTTATATGTGATGAAAGGAGAGAAAGATTACTCTATCGATGCCACTCTAACTGCAGAAAGGAGAAAGACTGAAATGTAAAGCAAACCTAGTAAACCCTAATTAACTAACTAATCCTACTTTTGTAGAAAGCACTATGAAAACCATGAAAAGAATGCCATTTCATACTAAAGGAAGTAAACAACATCTACCTAAGCTATTTCTGGAAGTAAATAAGCAAAAAATTTCTTTTTGGATTTTTATGTATTTTTATGTGAATTTGACATGCATATAAGTTATTGTGTGTGAATGTGGCAGTGAATAGGTGGCGTTGGAGGGTGGATTTGGGGCTTGAGAGGATGTAGGATGATGTGGATGGGTCCTAGGAGGTCTCAGGTGGCCTTTTGGAGGCTTTCCCACACTCGGACTTCAAAATAAAGCCTACAGGAAAATCTATAGGAGGACACATGAAATCTACAGGAGGAAAACAGAGCCACTACAGAAGGCCTACAGGAGGAGGCCGAGAGCAGTTTTCACTGTTTTGAGGGTGTGAGAGTGGGTGGAAAAGGTGGATGAAGGTTGGAATGAGGTGTTAGGGCACCTAGGTTCTACCAAGGATCACTAGGAGAGAGGAAGATGATTGGGTTTGCTCAAGGAGAGAGGAAGAAGTTCTATGGAAAATGCAGGAAACTAAGGCAGAATTGAGGTGAGATTTGGGCGACCTGTAGAGAATGGATCAGATGGAGGATGGGATGGATGATAATATGGCCTACTACTAGAAGAGATTCTACTACAAAGGAACTGGCAGTCAACCAATAAGATCAAACAATCAATGAAATGAATGCATCTAGAAAAACTGAGTTTTGCATAAAAATGGTCTAAACTATGATCTATGAAAGGAAATGTTGAGAAATGATGCAAAAAATGAAAGCATGAAAGAATAATATTGTAAATAAATAAGTGAGCATGATGAAGAAGATCTGAAGTAAAGCAAATCTAGACTATTAATCGACTAAAAGTTGCAAACACTAGAAGTCTTATGAATGAGGAAAATCTATGTTTTTGGGGCAACAAGAGGGTCTTTGACTCAAATCATGGTCCCAAAGGGAGGAAGAGAGGCCAAGGAATTATTTATAGCCTTTTGAATCTTCTCTTTATCACTGCTTAACCTGCTATAGAAAGCACAAATGGAAGTAAACTACTGAATCATAAAAAACAACCTATTCTTGACCATAAAAGAAATACATGTAACAAAAACCTAATCTACAAACTGAAATGAAACATACAAATACAAGTAAAGAGGAGCTTGGCTACTTGGATTGGGCCCTAACCCAAGAGCTTCAGCCCTTTGAGGTAACTCAGTACTAGCTCAAAAAGGATTCCATCTTTATTATCAAAACAATAACAAGATTACATGAAACTGTCACAAAATAATAAGCTCGAAGTTGGAGCAGAGTTTACAGAAGCAAAAATCCAACAAAAATCTGACCCTAGTGAGGCCCTAGGCCTCTATACTTATACAAATGAAGCTACCAATAGCTTCCTTAAAATCAGGGAGGCCTGGCTCCCAAAACTCGAGATAATCATCAGTGATCCTCCACTTGCTCGGCTGCCTTCTAGTGCATGATTCCACTGCTTGTACTCTAAGCTGAATGAAGGGGAATTCGAAGTGAGGAGTAATAAATGAGGGTGATTCCCTCCTATAAGTCCTCTCCTTTGTCCACTTCAAGTTATTGCTGCCATTTGTCCATTGGATCCTTGACTTTCACGTCGAAATTCAACAATAAGCTGCATTAAACACATGTTAGACCACATGGCATCATAACTTACTCAACTCACTCCATAAGCATAAATATAATCAGAAACTCATCCAATAAGCTAAGAGAATGGTTGATTTGACTAGGTTAGGAGGTAAAATGAACCCATATAATTACCCATTTATGAGGCTCATCATCACCCCCCTACTGAAGGTGTTGCTTATCCTCTGAGCAACTTAGTCCTTCTCCTCATCTTTTATGGCCTTGGTGGCCTCCCTAGCATCCCAGGCTTCTGAAGTGGTCTGCTCTTCTTTGTCAGTGAGTCCTTCCTTCTTGTTTATTTCTTCCCATTTCTCCTCCTCTTCTTCTTCTCTTTTTGCCTTCCAGCATGACTAACAACAGTGGGGGACTCAGTTTGAGGCCAATCCAGTTGACTTTCAGCCTCTGCATGGAGTGCTTATACATTGGCACCCTTCTTAATGCCTCCTTTAGCCTCATGGGGGAATGATATTCCATGATCTATAGACTATTTCGTAAGGTGTTCCATCTCCTCATGCATGCATGTACACAGTCATCCCCAAGAAGCCTTTGCATATCCTCAAAGTGTGCAATGGCTTGTGCCTAATCACTTAGATATCTAGGGGCGATTTGAGGATTATTGGCAAGCAGGTTGTGTGTGCCGATGAGTGCCATGGGATTTGATGGCTCACTTCTATTCATTAATGGCTCATTCTGCTCTTTTATCATCAATCTTTTTATTTCTGCTACCCTTAACTCTTCCTGGTTCATCCATGAGGCCATGGCCATTAGTTGCATGTCCCCTAGCCTGACATTGGGGTCCCACACATTCATGTCTATGAGGGCCATGTTACGTAGGTATAATTTTGCTATCTTTGCCTTATCCTCTGATGTGCTTTGGTCACACAGATCCATAAACTTCCTGTAATCTTGGAAAGGCATTATGCCTCTTTGTGCCATAGTCTTTATCTAGAATTGTAAGCATTGGTCCTTGAGATATAGGCCATAGGATTTTTCTCATCTTCTACACTGCAATGCCTCCATGGATAAGTTGGCCATGCATGCCAGCTGAGTCTCTTTCTCTTGCAACTGCCTCCTTAACAATTCATTTTCAGTTTCAAGGTGGCTTCTTGTAACAACTTCCCTATCTCTGAGAGAACTCAGCTCTCTGCCCATTTCTCTGAGTTTGTTTTCCATATGGACAATATCCTCAACTCCTTTGGATTTGGCTATTTGCATCCACCTATGTGTTGTTAGTCTTTCTTTCTCTAATTCAAAGAATAGTGGAATTGCAAATTTTTGTGGGATTATCCTTCCTCCCTCAAGTAGATTGTAATAGGAGGCAAGACTAGGCCGGGGATCAGGCTCTTGTAGCTCTGTTTCTTCCTCCTTTCTTTGTGGCTGTTCTTCTATCCTCTTCTCAAGCTATTGGGTCTCCTGTAGTTTTGACAGTGTCTCCTGTAGAACTATCTAAGCCTCCTGTAGGACTGTTTTTGGGTCCTGTAGTTCTACCTTTTCTTTCCATGTGGAAGAACTAGGAGTCCCCCTTTCATATGTGATAGGTGCCTTAGAATGGGATTTTATCCCTTTGGTAGAGGGTGAATCTTCAATTGTAATTGGCATTTTTGGAGAGGGCTGAGGTTTGTTTGTTTTGATTCTTGTGCTCTTCCTAGCCCTGAAATACATGGAGGCCTGCCTTTTCCTCTTTTTATTTGGCTTGATTGGTGTACTGAGGGTAGTGAGGGTAGCTGTTGCCTCCCTTTCTAGAGTCTCAGGGGAACCTTATCCTTTTTTTGCCTTTTCTATCTCTTTTTCTCCTTCTTCTGTCTTTTTTTTCTATCTATTTTTGCTTTATTTCTTCCTACTCTGTTTCTTCAGCTTTCTCCTCCTCTATTTCAGTTCCTTCCTCCTTTCTTTCTTGTTCTGCTAAGTCACCAGTGGCTTCACCTTCTCCCCCTTGCTGCTCTTTCTCCTCATTGCTAGTAGGACTGACATCATAGTTTAGGGCCTTTATGTCATCCTTAGCTGTCATGTTTTGGAAGACTTCCCATGCTATAGGGAGTGTAAATGTATGGAGGGCTTCTTCCACTAAGATTTTGATTAACTCATGGTGAGCTAACTACTTTGAATTCCTTGCTTGAACCTTAGTGATGGAGTTAGTGAGGGATTGCAGGAGGAAGTAGGGGATACTGAGCTTTTAAGGTGCTGGAGTGTCCATGCCATACCTTAATTCATGGAGGATTCTAAAGTGATAACCATAGACAGTGCTGTACCTCCCTTTATAGGAAATGTATTTGATTATTTGGTAGCTAACCTCATCCCAAGGATATGGTAAGCTAACCCTTCTAATGCCATTTTTATCCTCTACATGGGTTTCATTGTTTTGGAAATTTTTTTCTTGGCAGCTTGGCCAATTGGTTTCTCATCCTTACTCTAAGGCAGCCCAAGAGGAAGGGTAGTGACCCTACTGATAAATTCAGGGGTTATCTCCATGGAAAGACCTCTAAAGGTAACAGTGGCATGTGTTCAGGTGTGAGGGACCAAAGAGAGGGAAAATTCTTGGGCAATCTCCTCATCAAACCGTCGGAATTTCTCGAAGAAATTCATCCAATTTTCCCTTGTGAAGATGTCCTGTGATGCAAGAAAGTGTTCCCTCTGCGGACAGAGGCAACCCTCTAGCCCTAGAGTGGGTCTAATCACAACAAGGATAGATCAACAATAGATTTCCTTAAACAGTCATAGTTGGAGGCCTACCTCAATCGGTGGTCGATGGAGTTTCGTCGCGCTGTTCTAGCTTTTGCTTCCTTCTCCTTAATGAGTGATCAGCCTGAAACAATGCAAAGCACGTAACCAGAAAACAATAATGATCTATTTACTCACAAAGTCAAGAAGTCATGAGCTATCAAGTAAATTACATATAGGACATAGGAAAACATCATTGATTGTATTAATAATGAAATAAGAGCAAGCTTACAACCAAAGTCTTGACGTCACAAGCCTTCTTAGGGGAATCCAACTAGCATGTTATTTAAGCATTCACTCTTTGAAGATGGATCTCCCAACATACAAAGTCTCTTTCTCACTCATAAATTTTAACACAAAGTTAAGGGCACTTCACAGCCTTCCTCAAGCTATCAACAATCCCACACTTGTCACACCCACAATAGCTATCTATCAAACTCAAAAGCACTAACAACACTGCTCAATCCAAGAAATTTCAAACTAGTTGATCATAGCAAAGGGTGAGTGTTTAAATAGGAGAAGGAGTCTCCATGAAAGGTGGAAGAGAGAGCTTATCCCCAAGGAAGGTAGCACATGGAATGACCATACCAGAGAAGGAAGGGCGACACAAACTATGCCAACAACTAGGTCTGGAGTCATCCAGAAGGTCGGCTGTTGGAATGAATTCGCAAAATCTGGATCATTGCGAGTGTATAACAGAGCTTTAGTGCTGACATCGCTAGTAGGTAATGTAGTCAGTCAGACCGTCGCTAAAGATAGAAAATAGCCTTGCACCAGAGCATAAAATTGGACTGTCGCGGGAAACAGATGTACTTCCGCATTGGAAGCATGAATAGACTGTTTACGACCACTGTTCATTGCATATATTAAGTCCATTCTCGCAATGAGGCAGATAACTTAGGAAAATTGGGTCAATTGGTAGCATAAGAGAGCATTTGTTCAGTATGAGCATGTTTAACTTGGACACATGACACAGTAGAAGGACTAGGAGTGAAGGCAGTGACAAATTATTGTGTAACAGATGCCCCCTAAAGTATATAGTGAAATATATGTAGTCTAGGCATGGATGCAACTATCCAAAAGACATACGAACTAGGTCTGTGGTATGGATGCAACCATCCAGCTAATAAGACCATGATAATGACAAAGGTATGGTTGCAACCAACCATGAAGACTCATGTATGGTTGTAGCCAGCCATCAATGAGTCATGCAATCACAAAGCAATCCATGCAGCCCGAACATGTGTAATTTGAGTCCGGGGTTTTGAACTCGACCAACCATAATACAAATTCTAGCATGCAAATAGAGGTGCTGAAGTCGAGCATGATAGAAAGTTGCTTAATTACCGGTCGATGATGTAAACCGTTAACAAGTGCGAGAGAAACCACCAATAATGCCAATGGTTCTCAAGGTACTGTCCAGTACAATCCACGAAGTGTGAAAAAAGAGCTGAAGTTGAACACTCGTAGAATCACCCAATCGACGACCAATGATGAAAGTCGACTGTCAGGCGCGAAGACGACTTTACGGACTAAGTGCACATAACTCCACTACCTAAATCTCTACACAAAAACACGTCAAACGTAAAATCCATTCGACATAAATGATTAATATATACGGAAACCCAGTTGAAAAACCAAAAACTCCAACTAACCATGCGATAAAAATGGACAAAACCCACATTCTAAGGTAAAATTTGTAATACTTCAAAAAATTACTATAAAAGGGGGGGGGGGTAATTCATTTGTTTTTACCATTTGCATCGTTCATTTTACCGTGGAGCGTTTGGAGCACCAACCTGAGCAAAGTTCTCAAGCTGATTCTGGGCTCATCTGTCCATGGTTCACCCTCAAACCTCTGTCAAGTAAGTAGACTTCCCTCTGCGCTCCATTTTAGCAATATTTTTTATATAATTTAGCATTAAGTAGGTAAAGTTAGACGGATTTTTTTGAGTTGGAGTCCGTTGCTCAGCCATCGTGGGTATGCCGCTTGGGTCCGCAATGATCGAGCGTGATTTACACGTAACACCTTTCGATCGTCGCGAGAATATGATGTATTCTCGCGATGACCACAAGAAAATTGAACTACGAAATTAGCACCATCCCGATTGTTTTAAAAACAGTCGCGATGATGACGCAAAATTAATTTTTTGTGCAAATTATGAATTGAAATTTATAAACGAAGTTCTAACTCATTTTTTCTTGTCATGCAGGGAATCATGGCATTTGTTTGGCAGGAACGAACTCACAATGTCAATGATGAGGAAGATTTTTCCGATGCTGGGTGCCCAAATGCTTTACGTGCATGCGGTTTGCTAAAATTCTTCCTTACTCTGCACCTTTGGGCCCAACCCAATTTGCTAGAGCTGATAATGCATGCCTGGAACCCAACAGAAGGAAAATTCATAATCTGGGGACGAGACATTGAGTTTGATGCTACGGACATATATTTCATGACCGGATTGTCCCGTCGTGGTGAGAGGTTGATCCTAGAGGGTCAATGACCTGGGGGCGAATCACTAGAGATGCTGATGGCACTAGTGTGCCCACGGGCATGCAAATCAAAGAGCAGGAAGGTGGCAATCCCAACAGTGGAAGACTAGGTTCTTCATGTAGTTCTCTTTATGGTGATGAGGGCAGCGAGTTCCCAGGCCCAACACGAGGCAATGAAGATCCAACTCTTGTTGGCTCTTGAATGCCTCAATCCGACCATGTTCAACTGGACGGAAACAATGACGACCAACATGAAGAGACAACTTACCAATTGTTGTCGAGGAGAGACGAAACAATTTGGCTACGGGTCCATCTTGATCTCGCTCATGCTGGAGTGGGTGCCAGCACTGCAGTTACAAGATATGGACCTGGATGCATCTAGACCGTGAGAGACCAGGATCACACGGTGGGCACACGTTATGCCACGAGGAGGTGGCAGACGCCCAATGTCATGTGGGGCACTGTTCTGTGAGTGGCTGGAGCACCAGACGATCTTCATTGAGGACTAGCTGTATGATGGTATGGAGTTTCGTGGAGATGCCAACATGCAGCTGCCTGTTGGCGAGCAGTGGGATGATGGCAGTAAAGCACTTGATCACACTATTTTTTGTATTTTATCTTTTATGTTTTTGAATTTTTTCATGCATATGTCCTAATGATGTACTCTATGGTATGTGTAGACGTGGGACCAGTGAGGCCTATAGGATTGGCTCCGGAGGCACGGAGGGACCCACAGGGCATTAGAGAGCTAGCCTTGGCTCCTCCAACTGGGGATTCGATAGAGACAGTGGCCCAAAATCTCGAGGGCCTAACGGCGGGGATCCCTGATTACATGGGGATCGAAGAGGTCCCCATAGAGTTCCAGATTCACACAATAGGGGTGATACCTAGGGTGCATCGACTGTTGTGTGGGGTTGCATGAGCGGTGGTGTGCTATAGGGAGCATAACCCACCGCAGTAGACACCTAGGTTTTATTTCCTGCTGTTTTTTTTTTAGAGAAATGTGTCTTAGATGTATGGAGAACATAGACTCTATTTGGACATATACATTTATTTTTTGAGGGCCTCGGTGTGCCACACGATATATATATATATACATATTCCTATGGTTATTATGTTTTGAGTGCTTCTATATGCTGTTTGGATTACATGTTATGAAAATGTCTATCTAATACATGGTTTGCTAATGCATCAGTTAACATATTTAATCTTCTTGGAATGTGTTGATATGTAATAAAATCAAAATTCCTTTCTAACAATTTAACATGCAAATACAACCTTAAAATTCAATGATCTCTAATGGAATAATGCCCATTAAGCTGGTGGACAACAAGCTAAGCGTCCAGATTCACAACCAATGCAAAAATGCCAAGGTTAATAGCCTCGGTTAGTAATTCAATAACAACACTATATTCAGCGACATTGTTTGTGGTACAACCCAAAAGGACACCTTGAAGGTCTACTAATTCACCGTGAGGATCATAGATCACCCATGTCGCAGAAGATAAGTTGCGTGTACTACGGCAGGCACCATCAGCGAAACCAATGTAAGGTGTACCAGACATCTGCACACGAAGCAAAAAGACACAATAAGCGGCAATTATGCCTACACACCAAGCTAGACATGAAAACACACACACACAACACACCTATTGAGAACACACGTATGTACAAATCAGAATGCATGGGGTTCATGCGTAATATTTTTTCAGATAAAGCCCATTTTGGGGTTTATCTAGAGGGTTCCCTTCATAATCAATTAGCTCATAGGCCCCTTTTTGCAAAACTCGCTTCACAATATAAGGCCCGTGCCACATAGGCTCGAATTTGCCCGCCCCCAACTTATCATTCGCTTGATCATAAAGCAAGACTAAATCTCCCTCAACAAAAGAATGAGGGCATAAAGTATGATCGAAGTGAGTTTTCACTCTCTTCTTCTGTGCTTCAATGGCTAGAGAGGCTAGTTGACGAGTCTCGTCTAGTCACTCTAGATAGAGAAGACGTTCTTCTACCAGAGTAGTGTTGGGAGTAATTCGACAGCTAATTTCAGAGAAGGGATCTCACACTCAATCAGAAGGGTAGCTTAAAGATTGTAAACCAATTTGAAGGGGGTGAACCCAGTGGCATCCTTCACTGAAGTTCAGTAGGCCATAAGGTGGAGAACAACATCAAATGCCAGTTGGACTTGTGCATGCCAACAGTATGTTGAAGCATTGTAACTAGAACTTTGTTGACAACTTCCACTTGGCCATTGGCCTGAGGATAGTACGTTGTTGAGCTATCATGCCGCAAGCCCAGATGGGTTGTTAACTCAATCATCATATGATTATGGAAGCGTTTGCCATGATCAGTGACGATAGCCTGAGGGACTCCGAATTGTGAAATAACATGATTGAACAAAATTGCGCCACTGTGTGACCATCCTCGAATAGTGTAGGCATCGCCTCGACCCATTTTGTGAAATAATCAATAACAACGATGATGTACCCATGCCCTGCGGCCGAGTGAGGTTTACAGGTCATATAATCAATGCCCCATTTGGCAAAAGGGCCGACAATAACGACAGGGTGCAATGGAGTTGGAGGCGCGTGCATTTTCCGTTGGTAGATTTGGCACTCATGACAAGAGCGGACGACAAGAATGCAATCCTTGAAGATGGAGGGCCAAAAATAACTAGCACGAAAAATCTTCTGAGCAGTGGCATACTCGGACATGTGACCACCACAGGCACTAGAATGGCAGTCATTTAGAACTCGTTCGACTTCCTCGAGTGTTAAACATCGATGGAGGACAGGGTCGGCATCGAGCTGGTACAGGGTGTCCCCAACAATGCTAAGGTTGAGACTGATGGAAAACCCATCACCGAGCATCCTTCGACAAATTGGGGCGAAAGGAGGACGTCTGAATATAGAAAATAATATCCCCATACCAAGGATCGAGGGTACTAATCAAGAACAGGGTTTCGTCCGGAATGTGGTCCTCTAACCGAGAGGGTGTGGTAACAGATGGCAGAGAGCCAAGTAACTTAGTGAAAATGGGGGACTTCTTGGACTTGGCGGTGGTGAACTCCAAGTCGAACTCCTATAGGATGACAATCCACTTTGAGTATTTGCCCCCCAGTAACTGACGTGACAAAATGTACGTCATTGAGTTGCAATCGGAAATCACCGTCATGGTATGCAATAATATATAATAGCGGAAACGTTGGATGGCACAAACGGTGGCCAATGCCAATTTCTTGACATAGGCATAGTGAGTTTTCGTATCAAGTAAATTTCGACAGAGATAATAAATGACATGCTCAGTACCATCATAATTGTCTTGAACTAGAACCATGCCGATGGTGGTATCAACAGTGGCTAAATAAAGAGTGTAGTCTCGGTGATAATCAGGGGGATGTAACAAAGGGGCAGAAAAAAAGGCGCTCGAATGACTCTTGTGCAATAGTATCCTAAAGAAAAGGGGTGTCACGTTTTAATAAATGCGTATAGCCTTTAGCCACTTCGGCATAATTCAGAATGAATTGTCGTAGAAAATTTGCTTTTCCCTGCAAACTCTGCAATTGCTACAAAGAAGCAGGGGGAGGAAGATTTAGGATGGCTTTGACTTTAAGAGGATCCAAACGGATACCCTCTCGGGAGACGATGAACCTGAGAAGTCTACTTGAGTCAACACAGAAGACACACTTATGCGGATTAAGCCAGATGCGATAGTGTCTACAATGGAGAAAAATTTCGCGAAGGTGGGTCAGATGGTCTTGGCATTTTACTGAATGAGCTAGAAGGTCATCCAGGTAAGGTTGCACAATGTGTCGAATATCATGAAACACATAAGACATTGCACGCTAGAAGGTGGCACCGACATTTTTTAAACTGAAAGGGAGCTTTTTATAAGCGAAAGTGCCCCACGGACAGATAAAGGCAGTCTTGTGTTGATCTACAGGAGCAATATTAATTTGGTTATAACCAGAAAAGCCATCCATGAATGAGTATATTTCACTCTCGACACACTCATCAATGAGCTAGTCAATGAGGGGTGTGGGGTAGTTATCTTTCGGATAGGCTTGATTAATATCATGGTAATCAACACATACCCTGATAGTGCCCTATTTTTTAGTTACAGGGACAATATTAGAGACCCAATCTATGAGCGGTATGGGGTAAATAAAACCAACATTAAGAAGCTTTTCAACTTCCGCTTTAATAGTTGCAGCCTTTTGGGGGTGCACAAGGCGTAGATGCTATCGAATAGGTTTAGCACCCAGATAGGTAGGTATCTCATGCACCACGATGCTAGGATCGATGCCGGGCATCTCCTCGTAGGACCAAGCAAACACATCACGAAATTCACAAAAAATATTAGTATAAAGCTGAATCTTCTCTGGAGTACAAGTTACTCCAACATGGATGTGCTCAACAATCCTTGGTTTAACAGTGATGTCGAGTGGCTGAGTTTGCATGATGTTCCCCATATTCCCTTCAGAAGACACTTGATGGATTTGGATAGGTGTCTGAAGAGGTTGAAAGGGGAAACAAGAAGCAAATCACTTGAGACAAGTAAGAATTTCCCGATTGGTAGGGAGAAACGAGGAATGATGGTGATGACCAGGCCAAGGGGGTTCCTCAAAAGACATGATCTCAATGATCGCTTCATCAGAAGGAAAAAATTCCTGTAAAGGGTTTGAAGAAGCGCTATCTCCAAGCCAAGGGGGTTGCATGTACGAGTCGAGAGCTCTGCTCGAAGGAGCAGATTCAGAGGATGGAGCCGATGTAGAAACAATTTCGATGTAGTTGAGCTCGGTAGGACTCAACGAAATCTCATCACCCTAGGATTCTGTCTAATCAGCAGGAGGAAGAACCCATGGATCAGAGCGAAGAGAAATCATGTTAATGGGGGCAATGTTGGGAGGTGAGAGTGAGAAAACACCCATAAGGGAAAGATATTTAAAGAGTCTAGCACCCACACTCTCACAAGGAACTAAGGTATGCTCCACGAAAGGCACATTGCCATCAGAGGAAGAGGCGAAGAAGGACAGCTGGTCTATAGTGATGATCTTCCCCTGATGAGGGAAACGATTGACACAGAATAGAGATGAAGCCACGGCTCGCATGGCATATGTCCAGCTTCATCCTAAAAGGAGGATGTAAGTTAAATTTGCATTGACAACTTCAACCTCTACTTCAACCGTCTTTCCTTCCAATGTAATGGGCAAGCGTTGGAGTATACCATAAGGATGAGACTCTCTCCCATCAAAGGCTTCCAAGGTCGTAGGAGACTGGCTCAGAGTCAGAGAACCAATAGCCTTCCAACAAGCAATAGACATTATGCAAGTAGAAGTGCCTTCATCAATGATTGTACGATGAATCGTTTTAGAATTGATGATGACCTAAATAAGGAAGGCAATTTGGTGAGGCAGTCTCAGTATATGACTATCCAGGTTAAAAGTGATCAAATATGAGTTGGCGGGGTCAATGCCACCGATAGCCGATAGCAAAGACTTCCTTTGAGAGGGGCAGCTCTGGAGAACTTCTAATGCGGACATAGCTGACGAATCTTGGACTAAGTCCTCAACGATGCTATAGTGCTGAGCAGCATGAGCGTTGGAATTTTACAAAGATTTATGGAGTACGCCTTTAGGAGGAGGTCGGATGACCGTTTCAGTGCTAGGTCGCTCAATATGAAGGGGACCAGAACTGGATGGAGGAGAAGTAGAGGGGACCTCAAGCTCCTTCCCAACAGGCGACGGATACTCTTTTGCCTGAGTACTAATTTGGACGGGAATCGTCCTAGCCATAAATACCTGAGAACCAAAGGGAGAAGAGGATTAAGACAGATCAGTCACCATTTGAGTTTGTTGCGAGGGTAAAAGGCTCTTTGAGCACAACAGGAGTTCTAGAGGCACCTTTGAGCAAATGACTAACTTCAGACCACCTTCGGTAGTCATTGGTATAGTGATCCTTGTTACAGATAAGGCAAGGATACTTAGGCTTATGTTTGGCACCTTCCTTAGGTGGAGGTTTAGGGGAATCCTGCTTCGGCTGATCAACTTTATTCTTTCCTGTTCCCTTCTTTTTCCCTTTCGAGGCTTTGTCTGCCATGGTGGATTGGAAGACATTCACCTCGGAAGTATTACCAGTATTGGATACAGCTTGAGAAGTATTTTCATTTGAAGCATTCGACTTTTGCTTCCCAGGGTTCACAAAAGATTTCTTAGAGGGCGCATTGACAGAACCAATGACCGTCAATAGATGGTGTTGGCGAAGCTTTGGAAGTTCCGGGCCTTGAAGCATCAGGAAAATAATCATATAGCGTACCGAACTCAGAGTAAACCAAGTCAAGGTACTAAGCACGCGCAATAGCTTGCTCTTCAGTTACACATGCCCCCATAGCAATTTTCTGGGCTATCGGATCGACAAATGAAGTTGTAAACCAGTCAGTCAAAAGCTGATCGGGAATCCAAAACTTAATCAAATGGTGATGTCGTCTCCATTCATGAATATGATTGGAGATATGTGTGGCCATAGTCTGTTTTAAGGATGTCAGGAGATGTGTGCCCATTTCATATTGAATCGGCAACTGAAAATGAGTTAAAAATGCCATAGCTAACGAGTTAAAGTCCTAAAAAGATCTACGAGCTAACTCGATATACCATTTAGCAACAGAAACAGTAAGAGTTCA
The DNA here is from genome assembly GCA_000404065.3 of Pinus taeda. NCBI lineage: Eukaryota > Viridiplantae > Streptophyta > Pinopsida > Pinales > Pinaceae > Pinus > Pinus taeda. Next base: position 109,085 of record APFE030165171.1, on the reverse strand, counting down.
TTGAAAAAGGCAGAGCCAAATTGAATCATCAAGCCATGAATTTGACGAGCACCACAGATGATACGTCATGACATGAGCTTGGGGATCTTCTCTAGCTTTACCATCGAACTTGGGACAATCACCTGGAATTTTAGTTGGAACCGATGGCCAATACGGATTATGAAGAATGGGATCATTTGTTAGTTTGGACATGTCCAATAATTCCAATGTCACTAAAAAGGGTAACTGAGGGTTAAAGGACATCTGAGGCCACGGGTAGGAGGTAGTACCAGAGTTCCACCCAGCTGCTTGTTGCCCCCATTGCTTATGTCCGGACAGATTTGGCCCATAAGGGTTTTGTCCATAGGAATTTTTCCCATAGGGGTTATAGCTGTAACTGGATGGTTGACCCTGGATTTGCCCCCTAGCACTCCACTGATTACCAACTTGGGCTGCAGGAGAAACATATGGTTGCTGAAAATTCTGGTAAGGATTTACCTGCAGTTGTTGATAATTTTGATATGGGGCAAATTGGGCTTGCCCTTGGGATTGCTGAAAGCCATAAGGCGGATGGGCTCCAAACTGAGCCTGTTAGCTAGGCTAGGTTTGATAAGTAGGTTGAAATTGGGATCTGACCTGAATTTGAGGATTGGATTAGGTCTAGAGCCTAGACTGGGGCTGAAAACCGGGTGGCGCCTGAGAAGCAACAATCATTTGAGTGCTCGATTGAGCAGGCCCAGACGGATGTCCTTGAGAAAACTAAGGCTGAGCCATCTGGCCGGAAGGCTGACTTAGCTGAGATTGAGGTTGACCCACTTGCCCAGAAGGTTGAGCTTGCTGGGTACTGGGTTGTCTTGATGGGCCAAATGGCTGAGTAGACTGAACAGTTGGTTGGCTCGGTTGACTTTGGGGCTGATCAATTTGTCTAGATGGTTGACTAGGTTGGACAATGTGTTGGCCTTGCTGAACATAAGGCTGGCCGACTTGCCCAGAAGAGTAGGCTTGCTAGACACCGGGTTGACCTTGTTGAATGTAAGGTTATCCCGGATTGCCAGAAGGTTGCCCGGAATAGGTAAAGGAAGAACCACCAAAGGCCGAAGGTTGTCCCTAGAAGGGTTGTCCTTGTGGGCCTCCAGGTTGCCCCCATTGCACATAATGGACCAAGTGCACATGAATTTCCTGCATCACAAGTTGATGACTCGTCTAGCCCTAGAGTGGGTCTAGTCACAGCAAGGACAGATCAACAATAGATTTCCTTAAACAGTCATAGTTGGAGGCCTACCTCAACTGGTGGTCGATGGAGTTCCGTCGTGTTGCTCCGGCTTTCACTTCCTTCTCCTTAATAAGTGATCAACCTCTAACAATGCAAAGGAAATACAACAAAGCACATAACCGGAAAACAAAAATGATCTATTTACTCACAAAGTCAAGAAGTCATGAGCTATCAAGTAAATTACATACAGGACATAGGAAAACATCATTGGTTGTATTAATAATGAAATTAGAGCAAGTTTACAACCAAAGTCTTGACGTTGCAAGCCTTCTCACGGGAATCTAGCCAGCATGTTCTTCAAGCATTCATTCTTTGAATATGGATCTCCCAACATAAAAAGTCTCTCTCTCACTCATAAATTTTAACACAAAGTTAAGGACACTTCACAACATTCCTCAAGCTATCAACAATCCCACACTTGTCACACCCACACCAGCTATCTATCAAACTCAAAAGCACTAACAACACTGCTCAGTCCAAGAAATTTCCAACTAGCTGATCATAGAAAAGGGTGTGTGTTTAAATAGGATAAGGAGTCTCCATGAAAGGTGGAAGAGAGAGCTTATCCCCAAGGAAGGTAGCACAATTGATGGTACTGCCATACCAGAGAAGGAAGGGTGACACAAACTATGCCAACAACCAGGTCTGGAGTCATCTAGAAGGTCGACTGTTGGAACGAATTTTCCCAATCTGGATCATTGTGAGTGTATAACAGAGCTTTAGCACTGACATCGCTAGTAGGTAATGTATCCAGTCAGATCGTCACTAAAGATAGCAAATAGCCTCACGCCGGAGCATAAAATTTGAACATTGCAGGAAACATATGTACTTTCACGCTGGAAGCATGGTTGGACTGTTTACAATTGCTGTTCATCACGTATATTAAGTCCATTCTCGCAATGAGGCAGATAACTTAGGAAAAGTGGGTCAATTGGCAGCATAAGAGAGCATCTATTTAGTATGAGCATGTTTGACTTGGACACATGACACAGTAGAAGGACTGGGAGTGAAGGCAGTGACAAATTACTGTGTAACATGTCCACCACTTGGAGATGTGCATGGAGCCTAGTGGAGTTAGTGGGCTCCTTTCTCATAAACCCTCTTGTCATTTTGTTTATACTCTTTTGGGAAACCAAATGTGGAGATGGAGACAATAATTTTTGAGAAAAATAGAGAAACAAAGGAGACTGTGTTTTTTTAAATAAACAAATTTTATTTTATTTATTTATTATTTAATTTAATTTATTTTTTATTTAATTTATTTTTTATGTATTTTCTCCTCTCCTAAAGACTTTATTTCCTCCTCAATTTGAAACCAATTATTGCATATGTTGATATTCAATAGGGGGCATGCATGAAACCTACCTCCTCAGACCGAAAATCGTGCTAAAACCTGTGTTTTCTCCCTTCAAAACAACTCATTGCCCCTCCTATAGAAGCTTGTTGTCCCTCCTGTAGAATTCCTGTAGGCGCTCCTGTAGAAAACGTCGAGAGTAGGGATATGGGAGAGATCGATGGAGGACGATGGTTACTAGGCTGTGGGGGCACAAGGAGACTATTGTAGTTGAGTTACGAGGAGAGAATGAAGGAAAAGGTGGTGATAATGCTTGGGAAGGAGTACTTATTACCCTTTATGGATATTTCCAGTGATGGGGGGTGAGCTGGCAAAGTATACGTTGGCCATATTCAGACTGTTGGTCTCCACCTGCCTTGTCATCATTGCTCCTCCTGGTATTCATCCCTCATGGTTGCATCCGAGTTCACACTTCCTCCACTACCTGTCCTTGACATCTTTCTTGAGTTGACTATGTGCATGTGTGGTGGACATCTCGGATGAGTGGAGTCAACTAGATGAAGGTGGGCAAGTTAACTGGCCACCTTTCCTTCATTCAATCTCAACCATCTCGTTGCTTTTGCATGATTTCTAATCACACAAATGAAAACAGAGGAGCGGGTTAGTTACTTACCTGTGATCCGAATGCATTTGCTGTGAGGTACTGTGGCTCGCTCTCTGCTGCATGCCTTTATTTCTTTTGATGCATGCTGTCTACTTGTTGATGTGTGGCTGTGTTATTCTCTGGCTAGGTCTGAGCTTCACGTGCCTTCTCAACCTTCATGTGTGCATTCTCCTGCTGCCGGTGCTGGATTTTAATGGGATCAACTGCTACAGGAATTCCTACAGGAGCTCATGTAGCTGTTTCTCCCCTTGAAACTTCAACTTATTTATGTGCTTGTAGCTTTGAGGATGATGCCAGAAGTGTAGATAGAGATGGAGAGGTAGTAGGTAGGCGCCAAGTGAGGTGGATGGTGCTGCTTCCTCTCTTATTTTTTGTTTTTTCTTTTTCTGAAAAACTGTTTTTTTTTTCTGTGGTTTTCTTGGACAGGAAGAAGAATGATGCTTGGGGTATGATGCAGGCTTGGAAATGATGGCAAGGAGGTTTGAATAATGTAGGAGGGTTTATATGTTATTCATGAAGCTTCCCTGTCCCTCAAACTGCCTTTTATATCCATTTCTGGCTCTCTATAATTCCTACATAAGCCTCCTATAGAAAACACAGACCCTCCAGTAGAAAGCACAATTTTTGAAAAAGAAGCACAATGGGGTGAAAGAAATGCCAACAATGATGGAGAAAAGTGTGGAGAAGATAGGATAGGTGCTTATGTGGATGTCAGGGTTCCTTTGGCACCTTCTTCTACTTCATGTACTCCTCCTGCAAACCTGCAATGCAAATGAAAATTCATTTTTCCTTTTTCCTTTTTTTTTTGAAAACAACTAGGGCGCCTCAGGGAAGTTTTCACCCTAATTGCTTGCCCTGGGCACCTCCAAGGGAGGTTTTCACCCAGGGATCTTATTCTTTTTCTCTTTTTTTGACATCATTGGGCCGCCTCAGAAGAGATTTTCAACCCAACGATGGGACTCAAGTGCCTCATGGAGGTTTTCACTTGAGTCCTTATTTTTTATTTCTCTTTTTCTTTTTCTTGAGTGAGTGGGTGAAGTGGAGGCTAAGACATGCTACACTACCATCACTGGCTTATTCAAATCTTCAACGAAATCTCACTTGGAGAGGGGTTTTTTGTAGACTTTCAACTGATGTCCATTGGCAAGCATGGGGATGGCTTCATCATCAATGGTTTTGATCAAAACTAAACCATTGTCATTGCATTTCTCCACAGTGTAGGGCCCCAACCATCTTGTCCTCAGCTTGCCTTTGAAATATTTGTATCTTGGATCATAAAGTAGTGCCTAATCTCCCTCTTGGAATTGATTCTCCTTGAAATTTTTGTCATGCCATATCTTCCTCTAAAGCTGAACTACCTCTTTATGGAGAAGGGCCTGCAATCTGTGTTCATCCAATCCATTGAGCTAAAGTAATCTTTCTTTCTGTGCATGGCTAAGGTCTAGGTCCAGCTGAGCTTCCATCCTTAGGGTATTGAATTCAAATTCTATTGAAAACAAAGCCTTCTTCCCATAGACCAACGCATAGGGTGTGAACCCTGTGGTTGTCTTTCATGTTGTGTTGTAGGCCCAAGTGGCCTCAACTAATTTGTCCACCCAGTCTTTTCTACTGCTGCTCACTACCTTAGTCAGGATCCCTTCCAATGTTTTGTTAGTGACCTCCACCTGCCCATTGGCTTGTGGATGGTAAGGGGTGGAAGTCCTATGCCTGATTCTATGATGTGTGAGTAGGCCTTCAATCAAATTGGAAGTAAACTGTCTGCCTTGATCTGTGACCAACTCTCTCAGATACCCGAACTATAGGTTTTAAACCCCATACAGAAATTACCTACATATGAATTCTAAAGCACAAAAAATAAACAATGCAAGAGCATAACACATAAAACACATATATACAGAGATTTCCAGTAGATCCCAAAACCGGGACTACCAGCTTGATTTTTCATTATGTTCCTTTCAATGTTATAATACATATTTATACACGCTGAAGCATCCAATACCATGGACCAAAAACCATAGCGTCCAAAAACATGTGCGAAAATCATGCACAAAACCATAGGTGGGTCCGCCAATACTTACATAGGTTTCAAAACCAGAATTTTAGGGGTGCTGCCCCGGACCCCATAAAGTGGGGTTATGGTTATGCCTCAAACCCCTTGTGATCCCCCCCCGCTACACATTCGGTGTAACGAAGGGGGGCTCCCCCCCCCAACCCCCTGGTTAACTATGTGGGCTAGTCATGGAAAGAATATAACACAACCCAACATTCTCCCACTTGTTGTTTTCTTTCCATAGGGGCCACAAGAGAGCTTAGTCATTTTTCCAGCCATGAAATGCCGATTGTCTGTCTACACCAAGAGAACTTCTCAAAGCTCATAGATTTTGTTAATACGTCTGCAATATTCTTCAAAGTGTCCACCTTTACTAGCAACACCCTTTTGTCTTCTATCATATCCCTCACAAAATGATACTGAACCTCAATGTGCTTTGTCTTTGAATGGTATGTGGGGTTCTTTGCCAAGAAAATTTCACTTTGGCTGTTACAATCTATCCTTATAGCTTCCTGTACTAACCCCATACTTGAACACAATCTCTGCAACCAAACTAATTCCTTGCTTGCATGAGTGGCTACCATGTATTCTACCTCTGTAGTTGATAGTGCTACTACAGATTGTTTCTTACTCATACAACTAACTGCACCTCCAAATAGGTTAAACACATACCCACTTGTAAATCTTCTCTGATCGAGATCTCCAGCCCAGTCTGCATCAACAAAGCCACGAATATCTAACATTCTATCCAATCTTGATCTTCCTTGGTAGCACAAATCATAATCACTAGTGCGATGCAAATACTTGAAAACCTGATTCATTGTTGTCCAGTGCTCCTTCCCTTGTTTTGACATAAACCTACTCAATACTCCCACTGCATGTGCAATGTCTGGTCTAGTACAAACCATTGCATACATTAGGCTACCTACTGCACTTGCATATGGAACACAAGACATGTGCTCTTCCTCTTCTTGTGTCTTGGGATACTATTTAGCAGATAACCTCACACCTATAGGAATAGGAACCTTCACTGGTTTACTATCTTGCATATTAGACCTCTGTAATATTGTCTCGACATACTTACTTTGGTTTAACTAGAGTTTCCTCTTTGCTCGATCTCTTTTAATTTCCATGCCCAAAATATAGTTTGCAGCACCAAGATCTTTCATGTTGAATTTGGAGGACAATTGGGTCTTCAAATCCTCGATAATTTCTTTGTC